>PVKE010001506.1:0-98687 GCA_004027555.1 Craseonycteris thonglongyai
TGGGTGATGTGATGTGGAGTTGTCCATTGGGAAACTGTCTGATTGTTACCAACCAATGTCGCCCCATTAAATTTAACAATAAAATATAGTAATATTAAGAAAAAAGAAAGTTCTTTACTTCCAGCAAATTGGATGGGAGAAGGAGGCGTGGCTTCTCCCATGATAATGACTCACAAGAGTGGTCGTTACCATCCTCAGTTTTCAGAAGAGCACACTTGTTCATTGCCCAAGGTTTTCCAGGCTGGTAAGTGGAAGGTTCCAGACCACCCATCGCAGCCCTGACTCTCCTTTCCACTATATATATATTTTTTAACTGGAGATACTTTGTCGATGTCAGTGCTTCCTGTCTTGATTAAAATATTCACAGTAAGTGAATAGAATTTTCCTTGTTTTCCCCTAATCATTCCAGCAAAAGTTCTAGGAAGGATTCTCATTCGTTGGGCTTGGGCCACATGTCTGCCCTCCAACCAATCGCTATGGGCTGGACAATGCAGTGTTCTGATTGGTCAGGTCTGTGTCATGTGTCCAACTCTATAGCATGGAGGACATGGAGAGGCACCTTCACCCCTACAATAGTCATAGGAACAGTGGGGAACGAGCCCTGCAAGTAAATCCAGAGTGCTGCTATTGCAAGAAAAGGCAGTAGATGCCAGTCAGGCAAATCGAAGTACGACCCAGCCCGTTGAACAACTGAATGAAGAAGGAACTGTCACATAGAATTAGTGAGTAGGGGGTGAAAAATGAATGGACATGTGACACAGACCTAGCCAATCAGAGCACTGCATTGTCTGGGCCATAGTGATTGGCTGAGGGATGAACATAGGGCCCCAGCCCAACCAATGAGAGCCCTCCCTGCAGTCAAGCAATGAACAAATGATGCCGCTTTGGTGGAGGATGAGGGAATCCTTCCAAATGATGAAAAGTGAACTAAGGGCAAGTTGACAGTCCGATGGAGGTAAAGTTTGCCCACGGCACAGTTTTGCAGTGGGGCTTATCTTACTTAGGGTGACTTATCAAGGACCCTGAAACTTTCTGAGGTGGAGATGGTTATGGTCTGCATCTCCCCCTTGATTTTTCTCAATCCCCTTGGAGTGGGAGCAGCCTTAGCCTGTCAGCCTGCTTACCCCCCACGAAAGCAATGCCAGGAATTACTTTAAAGCAATGTTTACTGATCAGTTTTTGTTTTTTGTTTACCATATTATTATAAACTGTTTTATATACTAATCAGTTAGTGGATTTTTTTTTCTGGTTAATTTTTTTTTTTTTGGAACTATAAATTTCAATAACTCAATTGTGTGTAAAAGTAATTTAAAATTGTCTTTACCAAGACATATTTCCCATTTTTTGGGGAAAAGAAGTCAAATTTATTACTTTGCATTTGAGTTTTTTTTAATAATAAATGTCTTGAGTTGTATGCAAAACAATAAATATGATTTAAATAAATAAAAAAAAAAAAGCAGATTTGCTTCTGCTTTAGTGCTTTTTTTCCCCCTCCCTGCCACCCCTCCCCACTGGCTTACCACTCTCCTTTAATTTCCGTGGCTTCACCCTTCTCCTCAGAAAATGCTTTCCCATAAGGGAGGCTGAAAAGCAGCCAGACGGCCCCATTAGTGTCCCCGTCTGTGGACACAGTGACTTCTGCCATCCCGGCCTGGAGTGTGCTTATCTCCCCAGGAGCCAACGAGATTTCGTCTCGAGCCCTTTCTGCCATGTTCCTCCAGAGGGAGGCGAACGGCCTGTAAGTGATTGCTGCAGAAGGCCTGGAGCAGGGACATTTGATGTGAGGATGCAATTGGAATCGGGAAATGCTTGTACAAATAACTGAAGCCGCTGGAGGCGGCAGGTTGGGCTCTATAAACTTTTTAATTTTTTTTTATCTCAGGGTCTTCAGAACGGAAGTTCTGCAGCGCTGGCTTAAGCTGTCCCTGGCCTTTCATTCTGGTTCTGTACCAAGTTGGCGTCATCAGCTGCCAGTCTGGACCTTGGTCAGTTGAACTTGCCTAATTCACCGACATCCTTGAAAAGGGGGACAAAAGGGTTTGCGCCCCCAAACCACGCTACAGTCCAGAGCAATGAGGCGGTCTTCAGAAACACAGCACAACAATTATGAACTAGGAAGTGGTCTGGAGTCATCTAGTGCCACCTCACCAACGAGTGACTTCGGAGCCAGCGAGGGCTTTGGTCATAGATAGTCAGCTTTACCTACAGCCATAGCCCTCCTCCCACCCCCACCCCAGAGGGGTCAGTTTCTGGCTTATGCGACATCACAGCTACAGGTCACCCATGGCTGTCCTGGCCCAGGGTGGCCTGGCCTGGCTCTACCTGTCTTCTCAAGGAGCAGCCACCCTTCAGGACATGGCGCTGTGGTGATGGGTGACAGAAGCTCAGGAAGGGCCGACCAGAGCACGGGAGCAAGCTCGGAGCTCCTGCTTGGGTGCGGTGTGTGTCACATCTGCTCACGTCCTGTGGATCCAAACCGGTCCCCTGGTGGCCAAACCCAATGACAGTAGGGTGGGGATTATATTCTACCTCGAGGGGAGCATGGTAAGAGAGATCAGGCTGCAAATCCCAGGGACAAACCACGCGGAGGTGTAGACGTCCTTGCAGCGAGGGGTGTCCAAGAAGTAGTGTGAAAACAGAGACAGTCTCTGGAGTTTCCCAAATCTACTCCTTCTTTTGCTGATGCCCCTATTTTGATGAATGGCTCAATTCAGCCAGGGAGGGAGGCTTACTAGCTGCAGATGCCTCCCTCATCTGCACGTGCCACGTCAGTGATCACCCAAGTCCTTGTCACTTCTCCTTCCCAGACATTCCACAACAGCCCCCCTTTCTTCCCACGACTCGTTTCTCAGGCCTTCTGCCTCTGGGTGTTTTCTTCCAACCCCAGCTCTGCATTGTGCCCAGAGCAACGCTGCACATGTCGCGTCGAGGTCCCTGCCTTGCCCTAAAGTCCCCCCCCAGATACAAGGATAAGTGCCAGACTTCTTCATGGCTCCTGAGTAGGTTCAGTTCTTGCTGCCCCCCAGCCCCCAGCTTGATGCTTAGCTCTGATCCTGACCAGCCAACTTGCAGATGAAAATGAGGAAGCAGGACTCAGGACATGCCCACCTTTTCCCCGTGTGGGCAAGAGCCGAGGACAGACTGACGGCAGGACCCAGTGAATCAAAGCCTGGATCATAGGTGCCCTGTTGGGAGATGGGTGAGGTGAGGTCCCGTTCTCCCATAAGGCTCGGCGGTACAATGACCACAGGACCAACTCTGCTCCTTAAGCCCCACCAGCAGTCTTGCGACTCTGTTGTGGTCTAAGTACGGATCTCCTACTCACAGAGTGGAGAGTTGCCTCTCATTTTATTTTGGTTGTGATTTGGGATGATCCCGGCCGTCTCTCCTCCATCACGCTATCAATGAGGTGGTGAGAGTGCTTGGAATGAGCTGGACGTTTCACTCTCTCATGGTGACTGTCCCTTGGCACATGCTCAGTAGCTCTCTGTGGCTGTGATGCATTTATCTTTCAGTCGGCCAGTCTTCTGCCCCTCAGCATGATCCTGCTTTCCTACCCATGTTAATCCAGAAAACTCCTCTTTGATGTTTGGAGCCTGGCTCACAACACTTGTTCACTGAAAGCGCCACGTTGCCTGGGGAATTATTTAGGTCCTCTCCTGAGCGCTCCTACTGCCTTGCACATCACCCCCTTCATTCCTCTCGCCATTTAGTAATTGTTGAGAGATGACTGCGTGCCAGGCAGTGTGCCAGGCACTGGGTGTACAACTGTGAACGAGATAGACACAGCGCCTTCTGTCGGGATAGCCACTGACTCATGGGACTGCGACGTCCAGAGAACCAGGTGCGCAGGTGGCTGTCGATGGAGCAAGTGAGGGCTGTGTGAGGAATAAAGAGGTGACGAGCTAAGAGTAACTGGGGGAAGGCACTTAATGAAGCCGGGGAAAAACCTCCTTGAGGAAGTAACGTTTCAACCGAGGCTGAGAGGAGGAGGAGGAAATAGGCTTGTGAATAGCCGGAGAAGGAGCCAGGGCAAGGGGACAGGGAGGCAAACGCTTGGAGGTAAGAAAGGGCGTCGTGGGCCCAGAGCTCAGCCAGCGCTCAGGAGTGGAGTCTGGGATGGGTTACGGGGGCGGGCGGGACAGGGCACGTGAAAGCCGGAAGGCCACCTCAGGGCTTCCGGAGTCCATCCTAAGAACGATGGCAAGGCAGACAGCGAAGGGCATTAAGCAGAGGACCGGCATGGCGTGAGCCACCGTTTTAAAAGATCAGCCCAGACGTTGTGTGGATTGCAACAGGGATCAGGCCCAGGCCCAGGAAGCAAGCTTGTGATCTGAAGAGAGGCTCCTGCGATAAGCAGGTCAGAGCTGGTGGCTGGGGCGGAAGTAGTGACCATGTGCCTGCAGGCAGGTGGATGGAGTCAAGGGTTATTTTGATGCTGGAACCAACAGGACTGAAGGTCTCGTAGGAAGAGCGCTCTCAGGGATGGCTACACTGTTTTTGTCATGAACGACTGGCCAGGCGGAGAAGCCTTGTCCTGAAATGTGGGTGATGGGGGAACAGCTGGGGGTTGGGTAAAACCAGCACTCTGTCATAGACAGAATGAGTTGGAGGTGCCCAGTGGTGGGCCAAGCTGTCTGTCTTCCATGACACTGTGCTGTCTCTCCAGTGTGTCTGACACACAACGGAAGCTCAAAATGTAGTTGCTGAATGGAAGCATCTGACCGATGTCCTTATGAGCTAGAGATGACGAATGGCCTCTAGGACAACAGCCCACCCGAAGTCCGTAGCAATGGCTAATTAAACCAGTCCATTCTGATGTCCAAAATATTGTGTGCTTGAGCCCCCACTTCTGTCCCCACTAATTGAACAGGCCCTGTCTTTCTCGCTCTTGTAGTCCATTGTTCTTCAAGCATAACTAGCCCTTGTGTTTTGACAGGGAAGAGACTCTGGCCCTTTGATAAATGGCTTGTTTCTGGGGAAGGAGTATTTGTGAATACAAAGCCCGGTCTCCTCCCCTTTTCTCCCGCTTCTTCCTCTCCCTCCTGCTCCAGGGGACCCTTGGGTTATACTATCACTTTCAGGAGGGCCATACTTCTTAGAAAAGGATAGCAACGTAGAAGTAAAAGCTATTTATTGAACTCCTATTACACGGCAGGCAGATACATTTTATGAAATAAAACAACCCTGAACAGTAATTTTTAAAAATCCTCATGCTTCCGCTGAATGAACCACACAAAGCTCGTAGACAGTTAAAAGCTCACAGCTACAAGAAGGCTGAGTTGAGGTTCACGTGCATCCAGGTTTCAGTTTTGCAAGATGAAAAAAGTGCTAGAGAGCTGGTGCACTGCAATGTTAACACCCTTCATATTACTAAGTGTACACTTAGAAATGGTGGAGGGGAGGCCGGGAGAGCTCAGCAGGTCGAGCACTTGCCTTGCAACCAGGAAGGCTGGGGATTGGGCCCCAGCCCTGGCCAGAGCAGGCCCACATGCTAAGCTGTGGTACAGCTGGTACCCGCTGGGATGGCAGTCAGGGTTCTTGCCTCCCATGTAGGAGGCCCCCAGTTCAGGACCCACTGGGTGCAGCCCCACATCCGCCTGTGTGGAATGAAACCATGTCACAACTAATGATGTGCAGCTCTGGAGACTGCTCTGGGCCCTCCCCCTTCTCTCTCTCTCACCTTCTCTCAAACTATAAAATAAATCTTAAAAAAATGGTGAAGATGATAAGTTTGATCACACACACACACACACACACACACCCACACACACACCCACACACACCGCCTGTGGTAGACTTAGGACTTGAACTCATCATGGATCCAATGGAGTGAGACCTGAGAGAGAACGTTGTCTGCTTTTGGGTGAGGGTGGGGCAGGGCTATGCCTTCGTCTCAGGTGGGATGTGTTTCTTTGCAGTAAAGGGAGTTTTACTAGACTGTAGGGGGAATCAGGTGAGCAGGATGGACCTGCTGAGAGCGCCTGTTCCAAAGTGTTTTCATCTCCCGTGGGATGGAGGTTCCCAATGACTCCGTGAGTAACGGGGGGTGGCCCTATCAGTCCCACACAGAGAAACCAAGACTCAGTATAATTAACAGAGTTCAAGGTCACTTGGGCATTAGTGATGGAGAGGGGACTAGATTCCCTGAATTCTGATGCTGGGTCCTGTGCTAGTGAAGTGGGCAGTATAGCACATTTTTAAAAGGTTGGGATCCCCCAAACAGAAAAAATGTGGATGTTTTTCTTATTTTTTATTATTTCATCTAAAGAATTTTCTAGAACCCCAAAGTGCACCCAGTTCCATTGGGTTGTCCAGCCCTGACCCCTGCTCCCAGGACTCACTGGTGACCACGAACTTAGGCTCCCTTGCAGGCTGCTTGGCCACAGCACGTGTAGGACAGACACTTCCTCTGGCCTGTGGGGCCCTGAGCCCTCCCCTTCCGGCAGATTTTTCTTCTTCATGCTTGAACTCCAGTGCCCCAGAGGGCTCCTTCCATAATTAAAATTTAAATTCACAAATTATTTCTTAAACCATCTCAGAGGCAGCTACATAATCATAATCATTAGCGGGTGGTCAGATTTGCTTCTGCTTTAGTGCTTTTAGTGACACTGGCAGTCCCATTTGGCTACTACTATTTCCTACCACCTCTCTCGCCACAAACCTTCTCCAGAGAACTTTGCTTAAATAGCTTTGTATTCTGTATCCCCTGTTGGGAGTGCACAGATGCATCCTGGTCTGGCCCCATTCCTGTCTCCTGGAGCTTGCTTGTACCCTGGGGTCATTGTTGGGGAGCATCCTCATTTGGGGGCCAGCTAATTAGCGGGGAAGGTCTTGAAGCCCAGGCAGAGAGAAGAACCATCGCCTGGTTGAGCAGGCTTCCCTCTGAGGGATGCCTGGGCCTTGGTGATGGGATGAGTTCTGTAGTCCAGCCACCGCTCTGGGTAATTTGCAGGCTTCCCCTCACAGCTGTCTGCTCTAGTCCATTGATTGTCAACCTTGGCACTAGTAGCATTTTGGATGAGATAGTTCTGCACTGTGGGGGGAATTTTCTGTGCATTGTTGGATGTCTGATGGCATCACTCACCTCTGCCTACCAGTTGTGACAACCAGAAGTTTCTCAAGACATGATCAAAGGTCTTCTGGGGGTAAAGTTGCCCAGTGAAGAGCCACGGCCCTAGTCTAGTGGTCCCTTGAGGGCCTGTCCCCTTGATTCAGATTCCCTGTCTCTTTTTCCTTTCCCTATGGTTCTCTCTCCATATCTCCAAACTCTGACATTTAAAAAAGACTGTTACACACACACACACACACACACACACACACACACACACACACACACACAGAGCTTATTGTACTGCTTCTCCTACAATGGGGATTTAGAACCAGATAATAAGGATTCAGACCTTGGAAACCCTGAAGGAGCTCATTTGTTCTTTACAGAGGATGGGGCTGGTGGGATACCAAATGTCGGATCCCTTTCATTCCTTCTGAAAAACCATCACTACATACCAACAAGGGTGGCTGGTCAGGATCTTGGGCCAGGGTTGTGTGTCTCTGGAGCCAGTGCTCATGACCACCCTATTCCCTGCCTCCCACTTTGACTTGCTGTACCCCAATGAAAGTGAGCTGAATGGTGACAGGAGGCTGTGGTCCTAGCTCATTAACTATGAGTAGCTGTATCTCCTTGGGGTTCTCACTCCTCCTCTCTGGGCCTGGTAAGGTATAAGGGATGAATTAGATACTATCTACAATTATTTTCTGATGAATATCTGAAAGAGGGAAGTCCTTGCTGTGTGGAGGCAGTCTTTCACCTAACAAAGATGTTTTGAGCTTCTCATGAGTTCCTGGCCTGCTATTGGGTTAGGGTGTTGTATGGTAAAGCATGCTCTGTGGCCAGAGATCTCCTAGTCTGGAGGTGGAAACAAGTCAATAGGGACAATAAGTTAGTGTTCCCAGAGTAAAGGTACAAGCAAAGTAAATGGTGATTCAGGTGAGGAAGTGATAAAGTATCTCATGGTTGGGGTCAAAAAAGTTCCTGGAGCAACTCTTTTGTTAGAGAATTCCATGGAATTAGGGAATTTTATTGCCACAGGCTCTATCTTCTTCAATTACTTATTGACATAACTATAACAAACCACCCCAAAGTTAATGTCTAAAAACTATTTTATGATATTTCCAAATTCTGTGGCTCAGGGTTCCGGGCAGGGGCTACTTTGTATGGGGCCTCAACTGGGCAGGTTTGAAGAGCTGGAGGCTTCTTCACTCATGGGTCTATCATTGGGCTTGGCTGGGCTCCTCCACTGGAGTGCTTTGTGTGGTCTCTCCCAGATGCTTGAGCTTCCTTTCAACATGGTGGAGCGTCCGTGCTTCCATTCAACATGGTGGGGCTTTCTTTCAGCATGGCAGGACTTCCATTCCACATGGCAGAGGTTCTGTTCAGCATGGCGGGGCTTCCGTTCAACATGGCGAGTCTTCTGTTTAACATGGTGAAGGGAGCCTTTCAGTATGGCGTGGCTTCCTGTTAACATGGCGGGGCTTCCGTTCAACATGGCGGAGCTTCCGTTCAACATGGCGGGGCTTCCGGTCAACATGGCGGGGCTTCCTGTCAACATGACAGAGCTTCCGTTCAACATGGCGGGGCTTCCGGTCAACATGGCGGGGCTTCCTATCAACGTGGTGGGGTAACGTTTCAACATGGCGGGGCTTCCATTCAACATGGCGAGTCTTCTGTTTAACATGGTGAAGGAATCCTTTCAGTATGGCGTGGCTTCCTGTCAACATGGCGGGGCTTCCTGTCAACATGACAGAGCTTCCGTTCAACATGGCGGGGCTTCCTTTCAGCATGGAGGGACTTCCTTTCAACATGGTGGCCTCAAGGTGATCAGACTTCTCTTATGGTGGCTCACGGCTCCAAGGATGAGTGGAATCTGCATGGCTTTTGATGACCGAGACTTGGGAGTCACATGACACCCCTTTTGCCATCTTTTATAAGTTGAGACAGTCATAGTCCACTCAGATTCAAGGGGAGGGACACAGACCCCACCACTTGATTGGTAGGAGCATCAAAACGTTTGCTGAGGGTGCCTTCAAACCGCCACACCATCCTCATTCACATGTTCAGAGGCCTGTATTTCTCTAAATCTTTAGCAGAGAATCCCACTTTGAGAAATCTCTCCAGGTGTATTTACACCCAAAGCCTACTTCAATTAATCAATTCTAATGCTCCAATTACCCGGCTTATATTTTCAGACATTCTAATAAGCACTGCAAATGAATAGGAATTAAATGGATGGTACCTCACCCTCCACTGCTTGAAAGACCAGGCCTGACTTCCCAAGCAGCGTCTGCCTTTGTTTACTCTTACTACATTTGGAGATCACTATTCACAGTGGTCTCTGGTTTTTGGCAAGCTCTGAAGATGAGAAAGTTTTTTCTTCTATTGAGTTAAAAACAAATTGGTATGAGAGACAGCCAGTCTGCTCACTGACCTGTATGAACTGCAGGGCCATGAATTCTTCCTGCTTTAACTGATTCCCCCAACACCTCCTTGTGAACCTGGTCCCTGGTGTCAATTTAGTGCTTTTAGCCATTTCTGTCCTTACAATTTCTTTTCTGCTACATATACATGCCTCACAGAGTCCCTAGATCTACCCATTACCAATCATTCCAGATACCACTGTGTTCCAGACTGTCAAGAGGAAAAAAAACTATATATACACAGCCAGATAGACAGACATTAAATTGTAAACATTATTCTTATTCCCTTGTAGAACATTTGAAACACGGAGAATAACAAAAATTCAGTGTTGAAATCATCCATAATTTCACATCTATCTCAGAGATAAGCACTGAAATGTTTTTCTTTATTTAAGATTTATTTTATTGTTTGAGAGAAAGTGAGAGAGAAAGAGAGAGAGGGGGGGAGGGGAGGGCCCAGAGCAGTCTCCATAGTTGTACATTATTAGTTGTGACATAGTTTCATTTCACACATGTGGGTGTGGGGCTGCACCAGGCGGGAATTGAACTGGGGGCTTCCCTCATGGGATGTGAGAACCTTCGCCACCATCCTGGTGGTTACTAGTTGCACCACAGTTCAGCATATGGGTGTGCATAGGATGGGGCCAGGATTTGATCCCTGGATCTCATGGTTGCAAGGCAAGCACTCAACCTGTTGAGCTATCTCAGCATCCCTAAAAGTCAAATGTTTTGATGTTTGTCCAAACATTTGTAAAGTGAACTTCCTTTCTGTCTCCTCTGCTCAGCACAGGGAAGTGCTTTCCTGGGACTGGGGTGGGGTGGAAGCAGATGGGGAGGCTTCTAAGGAAGGGTAGCAATTGTAATAAAGGCCAGTTTTCAATGAAGACTGGAGCCTTTTCGGTGTGTGCCTCTCTTTCTGTTGGGAAGAACCTGGATTCTCATATTGGGCCTTGGTTTACTCATCTGTAGAGCAAGGGGGTTGGGCTTCATTTCTGCCAGCTCCCAAAAGATCTGTGACTTAGGAATATTCACTGAAAACAATTTTCTAATGTCAACACCTAGAGGGAGCACCCATGTAATAATCATACTCATTTGAGTAACTTGCCTTCAAGAAATACTGCCACACACCAGGCCTTTTTCCCCTTGCATTTGTATAAAATCACACACGCATTTTCTTTTGCATAAGAGGTAGACTTTCTTACACAATTTCATTTTCCCCACCACTATAATATACACTGGAAAACTTGCACATCAGTTCACACAGTCCATTGGATGGATATCATAGTCCACTGGATGGATACGGCCCATATTAAAGTAGACCCTCTTTGGTGTGAATGTAGGTTTCTTCCATTCTTTCATTTTTATTAACAATGCTGCAGCAAGTAAGCATGGACCTCCATCATTTTTCTCCTGTAAAGGGGATAGCTGTGGAATAATTTCTAGAATCAAATTTTCTGGGTCAAAGGTTATGGACAAGCTTTTGTAATTATGACCGATATCGAAAATTTCTCATCATAAAGATTTTAGCAATGTATTTTTCCATCAAAAATATATGAAAGAGATGTTTTTCCCCTTGCACAAGCTATAACTGAATTTTATCATTCTTATCACTCTGACAAGTGACAGTGGCATCACAGTTTTAAGTGGCGTTTCTCTTTGGAGCGAAAGCTAGCATCTCTTCTCTGTAAGAATCCATTGTGTTTCTTTTTCTCAGAAATGTCTTCTTCTGGATTTTGGAATGAGACGCACTTCACACATTTTGAACAGGCATTGTTAAATTTGTCCGAAGGGCCCACTAACTGGCATTATGTTGGCCTTCTCTTTATATCAGTTTCCAAAGCCACCTCTCGGCCCTTAGGAAGACGGTAGCATCCTCATGGTAGCGACCCACCCTTTATGGTTTTCTTAGTTTTTCCTTGCAGTGAAGTGGAGCAGAGCCAACTGCTGGAGTGACCTCCACTAGCGACAGAATTGGTCTGCATTTGCTAGAAAAATGTTTGGGAGACAATACGCATCCTCCAGACTTCTCTTTGACTCCCCCCACCCCATGCAATCTTGGCCACATATCTCAGGAAAAGACTACACTGATTTTCGCGGAAGCCTGTTGCTCTACAGCACACTTTGTCATCCATGTGGGTTTTGTCATGAAAAGAAACCCAACTGGTAATCTTTCCAGAAAAAGTCAAATATTGGTCTGTTGCGTCATTGATTGGTGTCAGCTCGTTCTACTGCCGATGACGCTGATGAAACCTCTTTTCCTCAGCTCTTCTTTCGTCTTGGCTTTTCAAGGCTGAGACACAGGAGAGGAGGTGGTGAGGAGTGACTCTAAGCTTGAGCCTCATGTGCGAACACAGTTCACTGGAAACTTGGCATTCTGAGGTTAATGGCTCCTGCCCAGCCAGGGGTAAAGAAGATACTCTATTTAGATGGCCATGAGGCCTCGGCATCCGGTACCAACTAGTTAAAATCCTCAAGGGGGGAACATTTGGCCAGATTCCAACATCTGCACGCGCCAAGGATGCCAAACTGAATGGATGAGCTGTGACCTTCATGGCAGCGGTCGCTCAGCGTGCCCGGCCTGTGCACAATGACCAGCTCCCTGGCTTCTTCTGCGTCCTTTTGTCTAGCCAGCAAGTATGTGCAAAGATGAGGTGTTCACATAAATCCTGGACCCCCTCAGGTTTGCAGCTTGGGGAAGAGCCGGGGTCTAAGAAATCCAGTCCAACCACAGATCTTATGTCCACACAGCTCACAGCCTTCGCTGGGGCGTCAAGTCCTCCACACGTGTGGACTTAATCACATTCTAGTCTTCACACGCAGCAAAGAACGTGCAAAAGGGAGAGATGGGGCATGGAAGGAAGACAGCGGGCCCGACGTAAGTGGTCCAGCCAACCCTGCCTTCTGCTCCCTGGCACAGGGCCGCACGGGACTGGGGGACTGTTCATGTCCCACCCTCTGACTCAGTTTCCCCCGAACACGCATAATGTGAGCACCTCTCTGAGCCCCGTGGGATTCTGGTCTTTGGAGGCAACACTTCTTTTTTTTTTTTTTCATGTGTTATGAAATATTCTTTTTTTTAAAGATTTATTTTATAGTTTTTGACAGAGACAGAAACAAAGAGAGACCGAGAGAAGGGGTAGAGCCCAGCGCAGTCCCCATAGTTATAGATCACCGGCTTTTTCAACACAGTTTTGTTCCACACAAGTGGGTGAGAAACCACGCAGGGCAGGAACAGGGCTGGGGGTCTCCCGCATGGGAAGCACGGCCCAGTTCAACATATAGGTCCACACGGGCCAGGGCCAGGATTTGATCCTCGGTCCCCGGGGCTACAAAGTCAGCGCTTAACCCACTGAGCCATCCCAGCTTCCCAGAAATAATATTCTTTTGATTTTTTTTTTCAAGCATTTAAACATGTAAAAGCCAAAGGAGAATTAACTCTGGTTGGTAAGCACACAATGCAATACATAGACTATGTAATATAGAATTGTGTACCTGAAACCTATGTAATTTTTACCAGCCAATGTCACCCCAACAAATTTAACAACTAAACAAACAAACAGAAACATAAAAGCCATTTGGAGGCAATACTTCTTTTCACACAACCACATGGGCAAGGGTTCACCAAAGAACCCAGCAGTGACTCAGCTGTCCCTGGAAGGGACGATGGCGGGCGGCCAGACACAAAACCCGGCCTACGTTGTATCGAAGGGTCTCTGTAAACGAGCTGGAGTTATTTCATGGTGCGCCCGAAACTCGCCTGGCTGTTTTTAGCTGTCACACCCACATAGGAAGCCAAAGCCCTCCGCTCACGCTTCTCAGACACAGAGAAGGAGAGCTAACCCCCTGGCTCACAGCCACCTCCTGAAACGCTTCCTGCAATTTCCACCCTCGTGCATCATTCTTACGTGACGTCCTAGCACCCCTCTCCCAACGCAGCCCTGCAGAGCGTTCCCTCCCCTCCCTCCCGTGCCCTGCTCCGTAGTCTTTCATTGGACAAGAGGGTCTGAGCCTCCCGACAGCAAAAGGGGACTCATCCTTATTTCTGAGGGACCCTGAGGTGGGCGGGCAGGAATTGCATTTGTAATCATAGGATAGATACTCTTTGTGTTAGAGATGAATTGTATGTCCATCCCCTACCCACCCCCAGATTCCTATATTGAAGCCCTAGGCTCTAGGACTTCTGAATGTCACTGCATCTGGAGAGGGGGTCTTTCCAGACGTGGTTAATTTAAATTAGGTCATTAGAGTGGGTCCTTATCCTACATGACTGGTATCCTTGTAAGAAGAGGAAATTTGGACACAGAGATGCATAGAGGGAGGGTAATATGGGGGAGCTAAATATGTGGTGATGGAAAGACTTGTACACCTGGAACCTACTGTATATCCTTTTTACTGACCAATGTAACCCTAATAAATTTAACAATTAAAAAGAAAAAAGAGAGAAGAGAGCCAGCTGCAAAGTAGAGAGAGGCATCAGGAGGGATCAGTCCTGCAGGCCCTTGGATCTCAGCCGTCGAGCCTCTAAACCTGTGAGACAAGTCACTGTTTTGGCCACCCAGTCTGGGGCACTTTTTAAACAACAGCCCTGAGACATGAATACAGTTTGGAGAGGGGGGGCTAGCCTCTGAACCCCGACACCTACGATGCCTGTCCCATCCTTGTTCAGCTCGCGCAGTTTCACACAAAAACCGGACACCCCTCCCCACACATGGGCACGTTCGTTGCTTGTCGCCCACACGTGCTTGTGAGGCCGCTCCCAGCTTAGCGGAGGAGTGTGAGACGCTGTTGTGGGGGTACCGAGAGCAGAGAACACGGTGGATGTGACAGCTGGGGTCGCCGGCAGCGGCCTCGGTATCGGAGGTGGATGCAAAGAGTAGAAAGCTGCAAAGGGAGACGCACTAAAGAGCTTTTGGGGGCAGGAGCAGCGGCAAGGACGGAGAGCTCGGGGTGGCTTTGATGATGCTCTAGGTCTGAGAGTAAGAAGGCTGGTTAATAGGGTGGAAGCGAAGAGCGGGAGGCGAGGCGGATGGCCCGCTGTCTTTCTAGCGTGGGTGTCTTGAGTATGCGGTGGCGTCGTCAGTGGAGAAGGACGACAGGAGAATTTGTTTATGTGGAAAGAAGGGAAGTTGGCTCGCAGGGATCCTGAGTATCCGTCACAAAGACGGACGGGGAGGGAAGCCAGGCACAATCGGATGCAGGAAAGGAGGGAGGAAGCTAAGAGCCGAGTCAGAAACCCCCATCCGGACGTCCTAAGCCCTTGCCAGGGAAGGGCTGTCCGCATTGCCGGAGGCCAGCAGATGACATGATTCACCTCTGTCATTTTAATCAATGTGGTGCACGTCTTCCAAGAACCTGGAGTCGGGGAGTTCTAGCGTGGTGAAAATCTGGCTTCTGGCTTCGGGGCATTGAGACACCAGGAACCCAGGAAGAAGCAGATTGAGTGTGTGGAGAGTCCCGGCAGACAGAGAGCCGTGTGTGGGGCAGGGGCTTCACAATCGTGAGGCAGCGTGACATCCGGGCACTGAGGAGACAGACAGACTGTCTGTACTTGGACGCGGTCGTGTGAAACATCGATTTCTTTGGGAAAACGACACAGGTATGCCATGTGCCTTCCACGTTGCCCCTTGGCTGATTCACAGAGCATCTCTGCTCCCCCTACCTTCATATGCAGGTTAGATAAGCAATCTGGCAGCTCCAGCCTGGTTACTGTCATTTCCAGGGTGGCAGATGGTTGGGAACAAGGACACCTTTTCCAACACACAATCAAGTATGGCTGCCTCCCCAACCAGCTGCATTCCTGTCATCCCGTCACCATCGCCACGTGGGTTGTGCCCAAACCACCGGTTTAATGGCTCTTGGGCTCTTGGGTTGGGGACAGGAATGGTTGTCCCCACAGTCCATTTCCTAGAGGACCTGCCTTTGCCACGTGTTCAGGGGGAAAGTAGCCGTGTGCTCATCGGATTCATGTTCCTTCTGCCCGTGGGGCACTTCCCTCTGGGGAGGACGGGCCGGAAGAGTTATGTCCACGAGTGAGTTCAGTCACGTGGCTCTTGGCACTCATGTTACCTCACCTCGCTCTGGGTCCACAACTGGGAGGGGCCTGACTTCCTGATCTTTGCTGCTCGTGCGTGTGTGTGCGTGTGCATGTGCGTGTGTGCGTGTGTACTTTGGGCTTTCCTTTGCTTTGTTCTCTGCAGTGAATTCTTAGTCCCTCTTCTGCAGTACAAGCACCCTGATTTCCCTTGGAGAGGCCCCCTGCTCCTACTTTCCATCCAGAAGGGGAGGCACGACGCGGATCATTGTCTTCCTGTCTCCCGGGACGGGGTCAGGGACGGGCACGGGACTTCATCCAAGTCAAAGACACGCCTCTTGGTGCTTTTTGATGGAACGGTTGAAGAAAAGAGGTCCAGTACAGTAGAAGCTTGGTGTCGGCGGCCACCATCCTGTTGCCCATGGACACGGCACACGTAAGGGTGCAGCCAACGCGGCGGAAAAGGAACTTGGGATTTGGGGAAAGCCAGCCTGGATCCAGCCCCGGGCGAGGCCAGATGACAGGTGGACCTCCTAGAACTGGAAGGCGACACATGCATTGTCATCATCGTCATGTTGCATACACCCTTCATTTCTGTCGCTCGCAGCCCTCTGCGTGCCTGTCTCTAGACAGGGATCCTGACTGGCTACTGTAACACGGTGGAGTTGGTAACTTCTCCCCTTGACAAGTTTATTCTTCAAGATGCGCCTGCTCAGTGACGTTGGCTTTGGGTTCAGAGAATGCGGGTGTGAGCTGTGCCCCTGCCACACCATTCTTGTTTTCTTATTAGTAGTAGTAGTTTCAGGTGGACAAAACATCAGAGGGATTAGACATTTACACACCTCACAAAGTGATAACCCCACCCGGTCTCCCAGCCCATCTGACCCCGCACTTAGCTGTCTCATTACAGTGCCCCTGGCTATGTCCCCTAGGCAGTACTTTACACCCATGACGATCTATGTTTTTAGTGATAGCTGACAGTCCACGTTATTTTACATGAGGCTCATTTTATATAAGGGACTCCGCCTTGCAGCACCTCAGTTTCTCCCTCTGCGAGGCACGGGAAATAACACCCACCTCCTAAGATCTCTGTGACTGTGACAATAATGTAAATAAGTAGCTACGGACTTGCTCCCCGCCATGCAAGTGCAACAAATGCCAAAATACTTTGTCTTAAGTCCAATGGAATCTGGCTCGAGCCCCTGCTCACTAGAGTGCCGCGACATTTGGTCATGGGCATGTTTAGGGACATGCGCTGCTGATCCCCAAAGATATACGAACGCTCGGGAACTCCGGTTGTACCTTAAAAATGGGGGAGGGGCCTGCATCTCAGTGCGTGGGGGCCGCCAGGGTCCGGGCGGCTGAGTCCTGCTGTGACGCTCAGCCTCTGTCCTCTGCAGCGACCCAGGGACGCTTCTCACTGCTCCCCTGTGATCTTCTAGCCGGACGTGGGCCCCTGGGGTCCTGTGATTCCAGGCCCCTCGTCCAACCTCCCTGGGGTCCCGCGGGCATAGAGGTGGACCTCTTGTGAAACTCTCAAACCTCCTTCCCCCTCCTGTCACAGAGAAGTCAACGCTTAATCTACCCTGCCTCCTGCGTACCCCCCGCCCCCCATGAGTGAGCTCCCACGTCCTAGACGAAGTGGGGGTGCGGGTGGCCTTCCGGAGGCCTCATAATTGGTGTTTTCTGGCTCTTGGGCTGAGACGCCAGTTGTCTTCACTATCAGGTTTCGCCTTTCCTGCCTGTGTGGAATGCTAAACCGTGCAAGTGGAGCCTCAGACGGCTGACTTTTCCCAGCCTGCCTTGCAGCTGAGGACAGCTGTGCAGCTGAGTTCTGGCCCCAGGTTCCGGTGGGGGAGGGGAGGCACATGCCAGCTCCTGGGAGCCTTTAACAGGCAGCTCACGTCTGCTGGTTCCTTTTTCTCCCCTCCTCCCTTCCCCTCTCCCTCTCCTTCCCTTTTCCCATCCTGTTGCCTGGAATGCAGAAGGTGTATTCCAGGACGAAGAGCATGAGGGTCATATCCTAAAAGATGTCAGAGCACTGAGTTGGGAGGGGACAGAGAAGAGACACTGAGGAGAACACTCCCTCTTTTGTGGCCCGATGGTATGATGATCGAAACAACAGCTTCTACGGTGGGACCATCAAGGGGCCACTTCAAAGATCAAGGCGAGGGGAGGGGGCATCCAATATATGGTGACGGAACCAGAACTGACTCTGGGTGGTGAGCACACAATGCAGCCCATAGACGACATTATGTAGAATTGTCCACCTGGAACCTATGCGATGGTTACCAACCACTGTCACCCCATACATTTAATCATAATCAAAAATAGATCAAGGTGACCGCTGAGCATGGCAGAGCTGAAGGAAAAACAGGGCCAGGTTCCCGAGGACCTCGCTCACCCTGGAGCCTCCCACCCCCGACGGCTGGTTCCGGACGAGACCTTTTGCCTGCTGTGCAAGCAGTTGTATTTTACGACCCAGAGGCACCCAATGTGCGGGGCGCAGGACGCAGGATCGGTTCCCTGTGTTTGCAAAGGAGGCCGGGCAGACTCCTCTTGATCCTCTGAGCCGCCTTTGGCAGCGAGAGCGAAGCACAAACAGGTGTCGCGCTAAATTATCCTCCATCTGTAAGAGGCGCAGCATGGAACTTGACACATTGAAGCAGCCAGTAAAAGGTGACCGTTTTTCTTCTTCATATTAGCATAAGGCCTCAGTAAACGTCTCTGCAGCCCTGTCACGTCGATCTCCCCGCTCCCCTATTAAACCAGGCTCTTCAAAAGGTGGTCGCCTCACTCTCATTGAGGTGTCAGTGACAGATAAGGCTGAACGTATGACCTCATTCCCCAAACACTCTCGGCTTTAATAGCGGATTAGCGCCTTAAGCCAAAGGAATGAATCTTTAATGGTAAAATCTTGAGGCATCAGAAAGCGTATGGAAAACTCATCTGGAAGGGGAGGGGGCCCCGCTTTCTCAGGGGTCCTCGTAACTTTCTCTAAAGGCCCCCAGATCTAAAAGCGTCCCACCACATAGCATTTTGCAGTCTGCTGGCAGGCGGCGGAGTTGTGAGGAGGCTGGGCAGGAGCAGGAGGGGGGAGCGTGAGATCTAAGGCAGGAGGAGGGGGCGCCCCAGGTCCGGAGGGGCTCGTCTGGTGTGGTCCAGGCGGCCTGCCTGCCTGTGTGGATGGGACCTCTCTGGGGGTCCGGCCCCCTTTGCTTCGATGCCACACTTTCTTGCTCCCTCTTGACACCAGCGGGGTTCAGGGGCCGTATCAAGTTATGCCCCCCGCCCCCACCTCCCGCCCCATTTCTGCACTTGTTTTCTCTCCCGACCCCATCCTCCTCTCCATTCTCCCTGGCCTCCCCACCTGTCCCCTTGGCCAGGCCTCTGGGGTTCTGGGAGCACCATGTGGGGGCTCCCCTCTCCTTGGATCCCCCGTGGAATCTCTGGGCAGCTGGGTCGGGCCCCCCAGCTGGGCAGTTACTCAGGCTGCGCTCCCGGTCAGGACGGGGGCTTCCTCTCCGGGCCCCAGTCGGGACTCAGTTTCACGACTCACTGATACTTTGCACTCTCCACACGTGCCCCAGATCGGCCATTTGTCCCCTAGGTCCGCTCTCCACTGTCTCCGTCTTGCTTCCTTTAGGTAACTGAGCCATTTGAACCTCATCAGCTCTGGCTGCGCTAGACCAACTAGGAAGAGGGCGGAGGGGGGAGGGAGGAGGAAGGGGAGGAGGGATGAAGAGGAGGGATGGGGGAGGGAGGAGGAAGAGAGAAAGAGGAAGGAGGGAGGAGGGAGAGGGAATAGGAGGGAGGAGGGAGAGGGGAGGAGGAAGGAGGGAGAGAGGAAGAGGAAAGAGGGTGGAGGGAAGAGGAAATGGGGAGGTGGGAGGAGGGATGAAAGAGGAGGGAGAAGGAAGAGGGAGGAGGGAGGAGGGAGGAAGGAGGAGGAAGAGGGAGGAGGGAGGAGGGAGTCTGCTGTGTGGGGATCCCCCCACTGCCTTCCTGAAAGGCAGACTCAGCCTCCCCCGAAAGCCCTCCTCTTGTAGGGTGGCTTGTCTACACGACTCCCTCTCTCCCTCGGCTTCTCCTTGCAGAACTGGGGGGCAGTAACCAGCTTTGTTCATCACCCGGGGGACTTACTAGAAGAACACATTTGGGGGCCTCGCCCTAGTCCTTATGAGCTAGAAGTGAGGGGTGGGGCCCAGGAACTTGCATTTGAACCAGGCCTCCCGGTGATGCCTTAGCAGCCAAAGCCGGAAGCCCATGATGCTCCCCTCCGCTCCCCTCCCCACACTTTTGTAATTTCTAACAACATCTGCAGATCACGACAGATGGGTGCCTCTGTTTCCTACTGTGGTTCTAACTGAACAATCACAACAATAATAATAACAGAATTCTGGTCCTCCCCCACACGAGTGACCCTGTCCCGTTGGCATTTACCAGCAGGCACTCCGTGAGGATTCATGTCACTGCGTTGCTGCTCTGTCCGTTTGGGCTTCTCCCAGCGCCCTCTCCATTCATCCACTCACCCACCCCAACCTCCTGTGAGTTAGAAAGCACCCAAGTTGAAGTGCTTTGTAAACCGCTTGGAGTCACATCAGTGTAAAATGTTTATTTACGGGCCTGGCTGTTACTCGTGCCCGTGGCTGACATCTGTTTCCTGCTTCCCCTCGTCGGGGCTGCTGTTTGGTTTTCATTCTTGACCTGGTTTGATTCCCGATAAAGCGTCAACACCAAAGAGAGAAACGCGATCATTTCTTCTGGGTCGAGACACCCTCAGCCTCCGCATTTACGTTTCTCCCTCCAAAATGAATATGATTTGATTGTTGACATTGGTTTAAAAAAGAAAAAAAAGGCCGATGTTTGTTGTTTAAAAAAGAACAACAACAAATGATAGAAGAACATAGAACAAAAGACACATCCATCAAACCCACTCACTCAGAGATACTACTTTTAATGTTCTGGCGAACCTCCTTCCAGATGGATCCGTCTGCGTTTATCTGCAACTCCGCCCAGCCTTTCCATTTTACATAAATTGGAGTCATTTTAGACAGGCAACCAACCCACTTGGAAACCGAAAGGCTTACAGAGAGCTGCTCCGTGGCTGTCTCGCATTTGAGCAGCAGATGGCGCCGGTTCTGAACGTATCAGAATTTCCCATCCCTCCTGCCCGCTGCCGAAATACACCGTCATTGTCCCAAGTCCTGGGCCCTGGTCCTTCCTGTCACGCTGGCCTAGGGTTGAGCACGGGCTGGTTTTTGTCCTCAGTGACACTTGCGGACGGCAAAAGCCATGCCCACTTTCCGACACTGAACAAATCTCTTTTCTGGGTGCCCTGACCTCACCTAGGCAACTCGGTCACTGAACAGCCTCTGACCCGTGTGTCATTAGTAGTTAGGTCTGTGCCTGTCTCCTCCTCACCCACCCCCCTGCCCCTAATTAGGTCCCTTCAGAAAGAGCGGAGGCCCCTGCCCCAGAGCATTGCGATATAAGGCGTGCAACACCTGTTGAGTGAACACTTCAGTGAAGAATAAGGTGTTTTGGAAAACAGAGGTGACCGTAGGCTGACCATACCGACCGCTTGAATCTGGACAAGACAGTTGTTTTCTGTCCCATTCGAAACGGTACATCTGGTCAGCCTAGTTTAGAAAGCAGAAGAAGGAAAACAAGGTGTTTTAAAGTAAAAAGAAAAGCGTAAAAAGAATATTGGAGTGGGAGTCAGAACAGCTGATTTTTGGGCTTCGGTGTGGAATGAACTGGCTGACTTGTCTGCGGGGTCCAGGTGACGTGTGATGAGGAGGAAGTGGGACAGAATGGCCCCTAGGTCCCCTTCGGCCCTGACGTGTTTAGATACGAACGTCTCTGCAGTTTCATTTTCTGTCCTGTTCTGAAACCTTACTGAGTTGTGCGGACCGTGCTGCCCACGTCAGCGCGCGGTGTCAGGCTCGCGAACGTCATCGTCGGGCCTCGTGGGTCTACGTGCGATGAGCGGGCTGCCCGGCGGGGTTGGCAGTAAGCGTGAGCCCGGCACGTGCCCCTGCTGTCAGCTGGGCAAGAAGGGAGCGCGCGATCGTATATGACGGGAAAAGCGCCGAGCGGCTGAGGCCGTGCCCCAGAGGAAGCCGTCCCCTGGGAGCTGTGACACGAAACTCAGGTCACGGGAGCAGCAGGGGTCCGCCGTCTCGCGGAAGAGTGGTGTGCACTCCCGTGGAGCCGAGAGCCTCTGCCCAGCATTGTGATTCCCGTGTGCCCGAGGGTGGCGGCCCTCTGTCACCTCCAGCCTCTGGACAGAGCGGGCTGAACCATGGCTCCTGCTGGCACGGCCTGGGGGCAGCAGAGATCCGAGCTGCCATCTAGCTGGATGCCTCAGAGACCCGGCTCTTGTGCTGTGTGACGCTGGCCAAGTTCCGTGGCCTCTCTGAACTCCAGTTCTGTCGCTCCTGGAAGTTGGAGATAGAAATGTCTGCTGTTGCGGGAAGCCCGTTCAGAACGCAGGCTGGCCTCGCCGATGTGCTTTTTAAAAAAACATTCTGTGAAAGTAGGGGTCCCGGAAGGAATAGCAGCAGTAGTCACCTTTGGGAACTTGTTAGAAAGGCCGCGTTAGAAGCCATGGGCGTGGTGCCCGGCCCCCTGGGTTTTTACAAGCCGTTGGGTGTGGGCTCAAGTTTGAGAACCGTCCCCTTATGGAAAAGCAGCCCCAACGTGTCTTCTTGTTCCCTGCACCCCAGCTTGCTGCCTCATCTCGTTAATAAGGACGGCCCAGGCTCCGCGTTCAAGGGCCCGGACTGGTCCTGGGATCGGTAATGAGAGCCTTGTCCTGGGATGCATTTGAGGGGTACTGGGGGGTCCCCTCTGCAGACACATGTGGATCCTTCATCCCAGACCCAACAGACATCCCTGCTTCCTCTTCTTCCTCCTCCCCACTTCCCAGACTCAGGAAATGCTCTTGGTCAGGGAAGCGGGAACATTTCTGTCAAGCATAACATTTTTTTTAAATGCCCTGATTCTCTTTAGACGTGGGCATTTGGCCCAACTCACAAGACGAGGCATTGAAGTTGAAAGGCTTCTCCGTGCTTTTCTGCAACTCCTTTAGATACATAGATGTGGGAAGTTCGAGGTGGAGGGTGGGGAGCGAGGAGGCACAGGAACTACGCGGCGGAGAGCGCAGACAGTGATTGCCAAAGTAACGTCTTGCCACTTATACCGTAAGAGGCAGGGGCGGGCTGTGCCACAGGCCACCACTGGGCAAACTTACCCTCCCTTCAGGAAACTCCACACACGGCCTTGTTGGGAAGACAGGGACCCGCGTGAAGAGTGGCTGTCCCGTGTAGCTGCCTCTCCCGCCTCCCACGTGCATTGCAGTAACTGTCCATTCGTGTAAATAACCCCGGTCTCGCTTCCTTGTGACGCGCTGGAACTTGGCTGTCTACAGTGATCCATGTCCATCCTCCGCGATGCCCACCTGGGTAGTCCATGATGCACGCTAGATGGAGAAACTGCTCTGTGTCTATTTTAAACCCTCATTACGCCGGTTTCAGGGCGGTTTTCAGCCTTGAGAGTCTGAGTGGCATGTCCGTTACGGCTCCGTGCTTGAAGTATGATGTCGTGGTTGTGCATCTAGCTGGGCAGGGATTTAAAGGCATCACCAGGACCCCAGCTTCCATCTGATTGGAGGTACAGAGAAAATTCGAGGAGGGCTTCCTACACACGTGACAGCCCACATCCAGCAGAGGACTGAATGAGACGTCTGGTGGACATTTCAATTTTACGAGTGTGTGGTGTGTTCACATTTATAAAATGCATTAATGGGGGAAGCCGGGATGGCTCAGTGGGTTAAGTGCTCGCTTTGCAGCCCCGGGGACTGAGGATCGAATCCCGGCCCCGGCCCATGTGGACCCATATGTGGAACCATATGCGGAACTGGGGTGAGCTTCCCATGCAGGAGGCCCCCAGCCCAGTTCCCGCCCTGTGCGGCCCCTGCCCACCTGTGTGGAATGAAACCATGTCCAAAACTGATGATGTACAACTATGGAGACGGCTCTGGGCCCTCCCCCTTCTCTCTGTCTTTCTCTGTCTCTGGCTCTCTCTGTCTCTGTCAAAAACAATAAAATAAATCGTTAAAAAAAAGCATTAATGTGTGTTAAGCATTAAGATGTAGTTCTGACATCTTATGAGTTGGGTTAGACTACAAGGGATTGATAAGATTTAAGCATCAGTCAACCAAATGCAATAGAGTCTGTTTCTTTCAGTCATGCCTTTCATTGCACATGATCTTAGTTACGAAAGCTCACTGAGGATCCTATTTAATAACTTTGCAACCAATTGTTCTTATTTTATTTGTGTGGAGAAGCCGTCTTAGAGCAGAGTACTTAGTAATGGCAGACTGTGGTTTAAGCTCTGATACTGCTTTCTAACTAGTCTACAGGGAAAAGCATCCCAGAGGGTTTCCTTGTAAAGATTCAGCAATGCCAGGAGGCTGAAGCCGGCGTGGCTGAATGATGTGCAATGAGGCCACCAGGCTGGCTCGTAAGATGACCGTGGATCCCGTTTTCCTGGGGCCCTCTGTTCAGCCTTGACACATGGGCATACAGAACAATCGCACATCTAGGTCTCGTTCTACTGCACTCCCTTGACCTTCTTGTTACTCATTGCACAGAAAGAAGGTGAAGGGACAGCAGAGATGACAACCTGAAGCCAAAGTGACATTTGTTGGACATGACAAATGCTAAGTGAGGCCCCCCACATGGTGGACTTCAGTTCTTCAGGCCCGCGTCCCACGGACTCCTTTGTCACTATGCTCTCACCCAGCTGATGAGTCTCACGGGAGGATTTCCGAGTGTGGCTGTCATCCGTGCGGGTGATGAAAGGTTGGGGCCTCGCCCTCTGGGCCCTGCTCAAACACGCCAGCCCAAGTGACAGAGTGGCAGCTCGGTGCCGACCCTGGGCATCAAATAGTCAGTCACCTCTCTCTCCCTCGGCAGATAACGAACAGCTTGGATTCCACGGCAGACGGTTATTGGGGTGCAGCTGCCACGGGAACTCTGTTTTAATTGCTGCAGGGGATGGCAGCGCGGAGGCCCCCAGAGCGGGCTGTGTCTCTGAATCCTCTTTCTCCGCTCAGCAGGCACGTGGGCGGAGCTGGGTACTGTCAGTCTCTCTGTCGGGTCTTGCTAGGAAATCCAGATGAAGAGATGGAAGATGAGAAAGGATCATTGTCAGGAAGGCGTGCCTTAGTCACAGTGGAGGGTTATACAATGTCATGGCTTTGGCACCTTCCCCAGGAGACACACACACTCTCCCACCTTGGACCCACAGGGGTGGCCTTCGTAACGGGGAGTAGGAGGAGAACAAGCAATGGAGGCAATGCTTCTCTGCCCTGCCACTTCCATCCATAGAATTCTTAAACCCCAACCCCGACCCTTGAAACGGCTGGGCGCTGGGAAAACATCGTTCGTTCGCGTGTTGCCCATGCGTGTTCGGACGGCCCCTTCTGATCGCTGGCTAGCATCCTGTTAGGCTTCCTGACTCGTGGGGACCAGAACCTGTCAGGAGCAAGCAATACGACACCTGGCTCGGGGAAGCCGGGAGGGCTCAGCGGGTTAAGCGCTTGCTTTGAAGCCCCGAGGACCAAGGATCGAGTCCTGGCTCCAGCCCAGGCGGACCCACATGCTGAACTGGGTGTGCTTCCTGAATGCGGTGAGGCCCCCAGTTCAGTTCAAAAAAGAAAGAAAAAAGGAAAGAAAAACCAGGAAGCTGGGGTGGCTCAGCGGGTTAAGCGCTCGCTTTGCAGCCCCGGCAACTGAGGATTGAGTCCCGATCCCGGCCTGTGCAGACCCATATGCTGAACTGGGGTGAGCTTCCCATGTGGTTCTCATCCCCCCAGTTCAGCCCCTGGCTTGAGGGGGCGTGTCTCCCATGTGGGGAGGCCCCCAACCCAGTTCCCGCCCTGCACGGCCCCCGCCCACCTGTGTGAAACGAAAGCACATTGAAAACTGATGACGTCCAACTATGGAGACGGCTCTGGGCCTTCTTCCTTCTCTGTCTCTCTCTGCCTCTGTCAAAAACAATCAAATAAATCTTAAAAAATGAAAGAAAAGTGGGTGCAGGCTCCATTCGGGGGCTCCGAAGAGGAAGGAGAAGACAAGAGAGGCTTGGCAGCCTACCTCCTTGGGCCTGGGGCTTTGCTGCAGGTCTGTGACAGGCACATTGGGGGACTTGAGGACTTACCGTCTGACCGTGAGCAACATCAGACATGCCAGATGGGCCTCACGCTCCTGCTGCTGCTTCGAGTTTGGGGGCTTGGAGACCCCCCAGCCCCCAGGAGGTGACAGCTAATGGTGCTGTTGACCTGAAGCCCGGGCTTAGTGGGGCGCCCCCTCCATTGTTCCTCTGCCCACCTGGCTGAGCCAAGGGGTCTGTGCAGACTTGTCTCCAGGGCCCAGCGGATGGCCGGCCTGGGGCAGCCGCTCAGTCCTGTTGGGCGGATGCGGAATGAAGAGAGGAGGCCAGGGATACACCTGCACCCAGAAGCAGCTCCCAGACGGCCCTGCATGATTCTTCCAGGCGAGGGCGGCTGGTGTATAAAGCCGTCCACGCCCAGCGCCTCCCCACATGGAGACCCACCCAAGGGGCAGGACTCTGGGCTCCCCGCAGGCAGAAGGCAGCTGTGGAGGGGGTGCAGAATCAACCGGCCTCCGTCAGCCCCCCTCCTCAAAGTTGGCCTAGGCTCCATCCTGTGCCAGAAGTGTGAAGTGGGAGACGGATGGAATCCTGGAACTCCCAACTCTCCAGGAATGTACAGACATTCAGGGCAGCTCTTAGAGACAGATGTAAAAATAGCCCGTCCTAAAATACAAGGCGACACCCAGACAGAGGCAGGCGGTGGCCATTCCCGCAAAGGCCAATGGGGATGGAGGAGTGACAGTGGACGTGTGGCCTTCAATGCAGGGACAGGGAGCCCACGGGGACAGATGTGGAAAGTGTTCGGCTGGGGAGATGTGAGCCAACCTGGTTCGAAGCGGGGGTTCCCCCATTTCCTTCCTGGTGACTTTGACTTAAACACTCCAAGGCTCCGATCCCTCCCTTATAAAAATGGTAATAACAACGCCACTCTCCCTGAAAACATATGGTAACTATGCCATGATAAATGGCAGTGATTATTAAAGAGAAGCGCAGTAAAGAGGATCCCAGAGGGAGGTGAATAAATTAAGCACGATGACACATGTTGTTGCTTCCCCCAGATTGTTCGAGGCCTCATCATTACCGGTTTGCATTTCTATTTTCATCATGTTATAGGTTTACAGTACTTCTCCCCTTGCATCTTTATGTGCTGCAATTTGGGTTCTATTTTTGCACAATGAGACCATTTTTATCTGAGAACAGATTCAATTGTCTTTCAGCATATATCATTGTTTATCTTAATTAATGCTAAAATATTCTTAAGGGAAAAAACACGTCCCACAGAGTCTTATGCAAGGAAGCTTATCATTTGTTTTTGTCTCCCTCTTGTCTGGCATGTGAATTTGTCAAGGTTTGAGCATCCTGTTATTTCAATGACAACGATGCATGCTCTTCAACGCAGACACCCGTCTGTGGAAATGGAGTCACAAGGTGTCAAGAGCAGGTTACGGGGATCAGCACTAACAAGGTGTGTGTGGGGAGGTGGGAGATTGACAGGTGAAAGAGCAAAGCAGCTCTGCTGGCGAGGAGAATAATGTCACAGGAAGTCTGAAGTCGTAGGCATCATCTCTGTTCGATGCAAGGGAGCACTGCTGGAGTAGAGGAGAGCTGAGCCCACCTAGACTCTGAGTGTAGAGTGTCCTACTGTGGTTATTGTAACTCTCAGCCAGGGACGGGCATCTTTGCTCTTGCTCAGCATGCTCAGCACCCACTCTCCTTCCTTCCAATCAGATGCCCCGCTTGACCCTTGAGGAATCACAATTTCCACGCTCATCCCAGGTTTGTTGAGGGCAGCTGACTCTCGCCTCAGCTCCAAAGGTGGACATGGGATGCAGATCTGATCAATCAATACATACTAGATCCCTGGCCACCGTGATTGGGCAAGGGGTGTGCATGTGACCCAATCAGAGCCAATCAGACTGCATTTTGGAACCAAAAAAGGGGTTCTCTTTCTACTGGGATTACCTTGCCATCTTTACTGTGGAAGGGAGAGAGCTGGCCCAAGAATGACCCCAACATGAAAGAAAGCAGAGTTGAGAAGTGGAGGCAGACCCTGGATGCATCCCCTGGACTCAGGATCCAGTCCTGCTTAAAGCCAGACTACCCTCTAGGCCTTTAGTGGAAGCCAATGAATTCCTTTTTTCTGCTTAAGCTAGATTCAGTTGGGTTTCTGTCACTTGCAACCCCAAGAGTTCTGTGGAATGAAGAGTCTCTCTAGGGAACATTGAAAAGCCAGGATACACTGCTCATTATATGTGTTGTTGATCACATCCGGGGACCATTTATTTGAGGGCGTGGTTCACCCCAGACCTGCTTGTCTGTCTGATATTGGGCAATGCTTTGGTATCTGGACCATTCCAGTCTTTAAATCTTGCAACCAGCCTAGAAAAACTCCCAAGAGGCTGGATGACACTGTGAAGCAAAATGTGGAACTTCACTGGTTATGCCAGAACCTTTGGGGGCAGGGGGTCAAAAGGAAGGGAATATGGTAGGAGTGTGAAGGACTCAGTGGGAGAACTAACCTGGTCTGAAAGGTATATGGTGAACTTGGACTCCATCCTGCTGGAGATAATGTGTGAGGGGCTGATCTGACTGGGAGTGTGAATTATGACCAGTGTCTGCAGGAAGTCACTCATTTTTATCAGCAATGAAGCAGATATTATCCTAAATACTTTACACACATTGGTATTCAATCCTCTCAACAACTCTGTAAGTTATCAGGCTTATTATCTTGATTTTACAGGTAAAGAAACTGAGGCTTAGCTGGTGACGTGGCTTGGTCAGACATAGCCAGGATTTCAGTTCATGTCTGTGTGACTCAGAAGCATCTAGTGGTGTGGTGATGCTGGGATTTGGACTTGATACAGGACCATGGGTGAGGGGTAATGTCTAACCTCCTGAGGTTAGAAGGCTTCGAACACTAAGCTGTTGCTTAAAGAATCAACTCTATAAGGGCAGACCCTCATCCCAATGGGAGCATGGCGTGTATTGGGAAAACTGAGGCTGGAGCTTGAGACTGAGCCAACATAGGAAGGGTAGCTGAGAGGACTGCCATGGTGAGTCAACAGGCAGCTGGGGGCTTGTGACAAAGGACAGACACAAGGCTCCAAAATGAGTTCCAGGCCCTCTCCCGGAGCTTGTTCAGGGTTGGCTCAGGGCAGGGAGAATCTGAGGATGACAGAGGTTGACAGAAAAAGGCCAGGGGAGTCTTACAGACTCCTGATATTTAAAAAAAATTACAAGATTTGTTTGAGTCACTAAACAACTATAGCATGGCTATAGTAGTTGTTTAGTGAATAAGCAGTTATTGCAATAACAGCCAGTAGCACATGGCCACCACTGGGCTAAGCTCTTCCTCACACACAGTGATCTGAGGCTCAGAGAGGTCAGCTGTGTAGCATAGGGTCACACAGGAGCTGAGCTGGTGTTAGCAGCTAGATCTTCTCAAACACAAGATCTTTCCATAGCACCAGACTGAGTCTATATCTCCTAGAGAAGCAAAGAAATGAGCTGATCATCAGCTCCAAAACATGAATTATAAACAGTTCTCACTTACAGACAGGTACTTGGTATGTATAGGCAGTGCTAAGCACTTCTTGGGTTACCTCACTTTATTCTTAATACAACCCCATGACATTTAGTAAGGTATTATCATCATCACTGTCATCATCACCATCACCATCACCACCATCACCATCACCATCACCATCACCATCATCACCATCATCACCATCATCATCACCATCATCACCATCATCACCATCATCACCACCATCACCACCATCATCATCATCACCATCATCACCATCATCACCATCATCATCATCATCACCATCATCACCATCATCACCATCATCATCACCATCATCATCATCACCATCATCACCATCACCATCATCACCATCATCATCATCACCATCATCACCATCATCACCATCACCATCATCACCATCATCACCATCATCACCATCATCACGATCATCACCACCATTATCACCAGCATCATCACCAGCACCATTACCATTATTATCATCTTTATTTTACTGATGAGGAAGAAACTCACAAAGGCACCTTGACCTCTGCTGGGTCAAGATCACAAAGCTAGCGAACGCAGACTCAGACACTGACCCCAGGCAGCCTGCCCTTTTAGACATGTCCCAGCATTTAACCATGACACCTGTACTTACAGCGGTGCCTCAGCTTTTCCACCTGTAAAACAAGGAGAGTAATAATGCCCACCTTCTTTGGTGGTTGTGAGAAGGAAATGAACACACATACAAAGGGTTTAGAGAAGAGTGCCTGGCACCTGAAGCTCAGTCTTGGCTTTCACTGGGTCTGTTTTCGTGTTTGCCTCACCCTCTCTAAATGGGCACTTCTCCCTTTCCCACGGCTGATCCGCAATGCTCAAGGATGCTAGGAGAAGACAAGGTAGCTTGTGTGTGCATGGGGCCTCTTAGGTAATCCTGAGACAAGACTTAAAAGCAGCTTGCTTGACATAACTTCATAAATCCATTTTAATCCAGACATCGATTTTCCTTTGGAACAATTCCCTTTCAGCTCACACGTACAGTCTTGCCACGCCTCTGATACAGACGTGAGTATCGACAACATGATTGAGATAAAACAGTCACCTCTCTGACTCCCTTTATTCATCTGTCACTCTGGACCTGTCTGTCTTTTTCACCCTCTGCTACCCAGCACTGTTCACCGAAGGGCCTTGCAATTCCCTCACCAGCCATAACTCAATGTGAGGATTTCAAATAATGACAAGTAGTAAAATATGAGAGATTTAAGCAAATTCAACTGGAAATAATATGAAAAAATATTATGCATCCTGACACACACCTCTCTTTTGATCTGCCTAGTCCAGGATACGTTTTTAAAAAAGTGCTCCTTTGATAGCAAGATGGGAGCAGACACTAAAAGGAAACTGTCTGTCTTTGTTGGGAAATAATTAGTCTGATCGAATTGCTTGCTTTCTGATGGACAGAGGCATCTTTAAAGAAAATCACTTGTGTTTTCAGAGCCCCTTTGACAGCATGGCTTTCTCAGCTTTTAGATGTGAGTTTGGGGAATGGAATATTTCCCTGAATAAGAAATTAGAAAGCTTGACCTACACAGTTACCTCTCTCTTAACATGACAACAATCCCCAATTACTTTTTGATCCAAGGCATGAGGGTGAATATGGAGAGGTATGTTGGATCATTCTTCTAAAACTCACTCCTTAGCCCGTCATCTGAGGCTGAATGCCTTTTTTTTTTTTTTTCTTTCCTGTCCCGAACATTCAATATAACCCATAGCTGGAACTTCCTGTATTAGCTATGGCTGAGGAGGAAACATGGTTGGCAAATTCATGAATCAGGGTTTCTTTTCTTGGTTGCGAATCAAGTGCAAGTTGGTTCCCGGTGTGAGCACATTGCATAGTTTCTTTTTTTCTTTCTTTCTTTCTTTTTTTTTTAAAGATTTATTTTATTGTTTTTGATAGAGACAGAGAGAGACAGAGAGAATGGGGAGGGCCCAGAGCCGTCTCCATAGTTGTACGTCATCAGTTTTCAACATGGTTTCATTCCACACAGGTGGGCTGGGGCCGAACCAGGGGGTGAGAACCGAACTGGGGGCCTCGTGCATGGGAAGCACGTCCCAGTTTAGCATATGGGTCCACACAGCTGGGGCTGGGATTCGATCCTTAGTCTCCAGGGCTGCAAAGCGAGCGCTTAACCCGCTGAGCCATCCCGGCTTCCCCACCACGGCATATTGTTGATGAACCCCAGCCTTAAAGTCTGACTCAAGTCCCAGCTTGACACCTGTTGGTTCTCTAGCCATGGGCCAGTCCCACTGGCTCGTAGACTTCATGGGATGAGGCTGGATTAGCATGCCTGGCGTATAGCAAGCTCATGGGGGCTGACTCAGTCTGCCCGCGGCTCCTACCTCCAGTCCCCTCTCAGCCAAGGTGGATGGAAGCAGCCCCCAAGTAGGTCAGCTTTCCTTTCTCCTTCTCCTCTTCTTCCCCACTGGGGCGGGGGGTGCGGTGACGAAGACCAGAGTCCATTAGATTTCCTAAGGTGACTCACAGTGGTCCCTGTGCTCACCCTGGTTGTGTCAACACGTATTCATCTTTCCTTCAAAGGAATTTTCCATCAAGAAGTAAAGCTCCCTCCTTGATAGCCACAGCTCCAATACATAGGAGCGGATTTGTGATATGTTGGGGGCTTTCCAACCACTTTACGATGACTAGGCATGTAGCCCTCCCCCAGGTTGACTTACGCTCCTGGAGTAAGCATGGGGTCTCATGTCAAGAGACCTGGGGTTAGAGGGTTAAATTGCACAAGATGGGGAGGCTGCCCCTCCTCACCCTCAGCCTCAATGTCATCATCTAAGGAACCTGAAAACCAAGATGATGTCTACCATCCATCCTCATTTGGGTACTGTGTGCTGCTGACATTCCCTTGACAGCCGGGACAGAGCGGACCATTGCCAAGCCTGGGCTGATGGAGCACCCACAGCGTGTCTCGTGCGCCATCCTCTTCCGCATCTCCTTAGCCCAAGCCTCTGCTTTTGCTCAGGAAGAGTTATGACAAGGGATGGGATGTTCTTCCCCAAGCCGTCTACCCTCCCATGTCCAACCACATCCCTCCCAGTGGGTTATGGTTGTGCAGAGAGGGAGGGTTTAGAGTTCAAGTCCCATTCCTGCCACTTACTGGCTGTGAGACCAAGCCTGTTACTTCTTCAGCATTCAGTCCTTTCTGCATTCATTGATTCCTCAAACAAATACCGACAGGCCATTGTGCTGTGGGCATGATGATGAGCTGGACAGACACTCTGACTCCCAAGGGTATACGATCCGGTGACAAAGACAACACAAACAAAGCATGGCCCACGCCAGGGCAGGGCAAGACCCGAAGCTATGAGGTCACGTAGCAGAGGCCCCTAGTGTGGTCGGGGCAGGGTACAAGGTCAAGGTAGGCTCTCCAGTGGTGCCTAGGTTGAGCGTGAGGAATGAATGGAACATGGAGCAGAGGAGCCCTGTGCTGGGCCACGAAACCCCCACATGGAGAAAGAAGCGAGGAGGTCAGTGAGATCGGGGCCCCTGAGATGCCACATAAACCAAGGACAATTCATATGGAGGAAAATGGACTATGGAGTGTGTGGGGGAGGGGCATGGTGTGAGCTGGGACGGGAGAGAGAGTGAGGGCCAGTCAGCCATTAAAGGGGGGATTTGTCAACCACTGGAAGAGGACAGCCCTTACTCCTCAAAGCAGGAGGAACCCACAGACAGTCGTGAGTGTCAGCCGCACTGTGGAGAACGGTCTGCCTGGGAGGAGGAAAGGGGGATGACGAGTTGGAGGACGTAGCAGTAATCGAGACAAGAGCTTGCTAGCAGGAAGGCTCCTCCATGGCTGGGACCTTTGTCACTTTCGTTTCTTCGTGTCTCCCATGTGCTGGGAACCAGGTTTGGTGCACACAGGAAATCAATAGCTGAGAGTCAGGATGGAGACAAGCGAATGAGTTTGAGGCCCAAGGGAAAGAATCATAGCTGATTATGTGGCAGTTAAGGATGAGTCCCAGTCTTCCGGCTTAGGCAACTGGGGAGAAGAGCGTGACCTTCCCTGAGATGCAAAATCCTTAATCTCTTCGAGTTTCAGTTCCCTCATCTATAACACATGACCAATGTCCCCCATAGGAGGTGTGATCAAAAAACATGGGGATGATGCACGCTGCTGCCGAGTGCCCTCCCACGGAAAGGCAGATACGGGAAGCGGCACGTGGAACTTTAGTAACAGCGTGTGACATGTTTCAGCTTGTTCGGTGCAGCCATTCGGTTGTGAGCTACGGTTGAGAGAAGGTGTGTTTAATAGTGTGTCATAAATCATGGATCACGAACAATGCGTTAACCTCAATTTCTGTCAAATAACAACATGAGGGTGTGTCCTCATCCACTTTATTCACCGGATCTGACACTGTGTGACCTCTGGCTCTTCCCCAAAGTCAAAGTGGCCATGAAAGGTCGACGTTCTGATTTGATTCAGGACATCGAGGCAGCCACGATAGTGCAACTGAAGACACTCATGAAAGAGGACTTCCAGAACTGCTTCAGAAAGTGGCAAGAACGATGGGATAGGTGTGTGTGTGAAGTGAGGGGGAGTATTTTGAGGGGGATTCATGACAATTTGTCTTTTACTGTGATACATATCTTTTAATTTAAACATTCACCGCATTTTTTGACCACACCTCATAGAAAAGGATGTGAAGGGAGTAGCCCGGTGTCCAGAACACCAGAGGTCGTCAGCATGTCTGTCTTGTGTGCTCCACTCTCAGACCCCACCTCCCGGGATGCAAGTGCCCTGGCAGGTTGAGAACAAAGAACCTACACGTTTCCTAGGGTCTCCAGGTTTGGAGTCTCCACAGACATGGTGGCAGTGGCGACAGAAACACAGGCGAGAAATGAATAGCCGGGAAGTGAAACAAGCAGCGGAGATTGCTAATCGGAGTTTGTTTTCTCAGCACGAACTGCGGTTCTCTGCAGCTCAGTCACCTGCCCACCTGGTCCTTGATGAGCTATTCTGCTCCTGGGCCCCGTGAAGAATTTCACTGGATGGGGGACAAGATCGGCGGGGAGGCTTTCTGTAGAGGAGCGGGTGGGGGGAGCGGCAGGCAGGGGGCTGTTTCAGGAGCTCACAGTCCTCCCGGGGACACAACGACTTAGGGCCACTCCTCCAGTCCATTCTCTGGGGAGGCGGAGTCCCACCTGGGCATGGGAAGGAGGGTGGTCAATGCTGAGGGGACTTCCCAGGGAAAGGATACAACTGCTGATGTTGGACAGGCTCCGGGGCTGTGTTTTCTTTGAAGGATCCAGGGGAGGGTCCTTCCTCGCTTCTCCCGGCTTCTGGAGTTGCCTTGGTTTTTGGTGACATGTAGGCACATCTCGCTAGGCACTGAGGATGGAGCGGGGGGCCAGGCAGACCGGTCCCTGCCCTTTGATGCTTGCAGTGCTGTGAGGGAGAGGGACAGGAACCAGACAGCCACACAAATAGCTGTAAAGCGACAACTGGGATGAGTGGAACAGGAGTCCTTCTGAACTCAAGCTACCAGGAGATCCTAGGAGAGAGGTCACTTGTTTTGTGACCATGTGCACAGGACTTCGGGTGGGAGAATGGGTGTGAGAAAGACGTAGATTATGTTCAGCTGCCAAATCCTGAACACTGGGACCTGAAACGTGACAACCACTAGAGCCCCTCTGCAAGGAGCCACCGTCGTGAGGAACTGGCCATCCTGATAGAACCAGGGCCCAGGACATCATCCGTAGTGCAGTGGCATCCTGGGTAATGGGAACACCCACCCACTTTAGATTTTCCAGGGGGACCCTTGGGCAGCTTTGGGAAAACTATTGTCAGTGGCAAAGGCTACAGCGGTGGGTACGTGGGGTGTGGGAGCCAGGGACAAGCTGAACCTGGTCACGGGAGACAGGGCTGCCGGGGAAGTGGTTCTCACCCGCACAAACAAAGCTGGCCATAAAAAGGAAGGTGTGACCCGTCCGCCCCTCGGCATGGGTGGATTACATCCGGGTGTTACACACACAGGAGTCCATGGTGGATGATTCCAGTATATGAGATTCCAGAGAAGACAAATACAGTCCATAGAAAACACTGAAGAGGGATCGTCCAGGAAGAAGCTCAGGGGACTTTTGGGGACGATAGAAATGCTCTGTGTTGTGAGTGGAGACGAAGGCTCTGTTTGTCAAAATGCACCCAAACCTACACTTCTAAGGGGTGCATTGGATCTCATGTCGCTTGGACCTTGATAAAGTGGATCTTGAAAAAGCATTGGCCACGTTCTTTCTTGTTTCAACTGTGGGGGTAAAAATTATGGTGAAAGCCCCCTCAACCTGTCCCTAACGCCATGTGATTTTGTGTGAAAGAACATCAGTCAGGAGAGACCCTCTAGACAATCGGGATTAAACCCCTCATTTTACACATGAAGAGGCTGAGACTTCAGAGACCGGATGAGGCAAAGTCAAGGAGGTGGCTTCACTGGGCCACATGGGAAGAAGATGGTCAGGGGCCACACAGAACATACACTCACACTAACGAGAGCTGAGGCGCTAAGAAAAATCTCATGGTGTTTCAAGAACGTTTACAAATGTGTGTTGGGCCACATTGAAAGCCCTCCTGGGCCGCATGTAGCCCATGGGGGGTGGGTTGGATCAGCTTGATGTAGATGGAGGACAAGGGGATGAGTGACATGTTCTTAGGGGACCCAGCCCCCCACTGGGAATAGAGTAAGGTGACCAGATGTTAACATTGGTAAAGCGGGACACCATTGACCGGGGGGGAGGGGGTTCTTGATGAAAAATGGGGTCTATCTCCCGCCGTTCCCTAGCTTGTCGTGCATTCTTTCCAAACATCGGGACTTTTTTAAAACGCCGCGGGACGCGGGACACATTGTTAAACATCGGGACTGTCCTGCCCAAAGCGGGACGTCTGGTCACCTTAGAATAGAGAGACCAGAGCAGCTACATTTGAGGTCATCAGCTAATCAGATCTGGGACTAGCACCCCCCATCTGGCCTGTCCTCAATCTGAGTTCCTAATTTCCTGGCCACGCCCTCTTCTGTCCTTAGCATGCTCTAGGTTCCATTTAGACTCAGTCACTCTCAAGCCATCTCTGTCGCCGTCACAGACACCGCTTGTATTCGTTTGAACATCTCTTTGGAAAGGGTCTTCCGCGTAGGTATGTCTTCGTGTGGCCGGCCCCACGGTAACTATGTGGAGACACAGAAATCAGTTGTGAGCCAACACCGTGCAATGGAGGACATTTCAAGCCGAGAATCACCATCAAGAGCGGAGGTTCTTCCTCAGACTTGGGAAAATGAAAGTCCAGCTTCACGTCCCAGGACTTTGACAACCTGGGCCAAGGTGCTGCTCGGGAATCTGCATTTATGCCTCGCGCCCCAGGGGATTCTGACAGAGGCGGTGAAAGAACCAGGCTGGGGAGTCACTGTCGTCCAGGTAACCTCTGGATTACACAGGGGACAGAAAAACAGTAGCGCTGGCTGTGGGCTGACCCATCGACGTTCACAGTCAAGTTCAAAAGCAGATTTTCCCAATGTCCAAAGCGAGACCACAGGCAGCAACAGTGACAACAAAAGCTGATGCCGAACACATACTTATTTCTGGCAGTTTCTCAGAAGTATATTATTTTCTAATAATGGAGTGATTTGTGTGTCTTCTCTAAGGTTTTTTTAAAAACAGCTTTATGGGGACATGATTCCCACCCCAAACACTCCATCTATTTAAGTGTGCACTTCAGTGTTATTTTGGTGCATCCACAGAGGGATGCAGCCATCCCCACAATTAATCTAAGAATATTCTCTTCAGTCCTCCCCCCAGGGAAAAGCAGTCACCCCTATTTCCTCCCAACACCTCCCTGCGCCCGACAACCACGAATGTACTTCCGGCCTCTAGAGAGCGGCCTATTCTGAGCGTTTTGTAGGAATGGAATCAAATCTGTGGTCTTTCTGACTGGCTTCCTTCCCTCAAACTTGTCCAACCTGCTAGCAGCGGTCCCCTTTGGGGGCGGAGGGGTGATGATAGGCAAGGCTGGTGGGCGTGGCTTTGACCTCTTTTTTTTATTATAGACTTCAGAAGAAGAAAGTGGTGTGATAATAGGTGATTTTTACCTTTATGGTCCTAGGCGGGGGGTTGGGGGGTGGGGGGAATTTTTCCCATAAAAAATAAAAAAGGGAGCAAATGCATACATCAGAAGCGCTGCCTTTTGGTTGGATCTGCACACTCAGCTGGCTCTGGCGGCCTGTGGCGAATGAATTCCATTTCCCATCTAAGCTCAGTTTACTCACCTGTGAAAGAAAATGAGAAGTTTTGCCTGGTGGGTCCAGTGTGAGGATTGAGAAGTGAGGTGCCCGTGCAAAGGGGCATTTGACAGAGGACAGTTATGGCCATTGCTCTTGGCAACGATGACATCAGCAGCAAGCAGAAAAATGATAAAACAAGGTAGATGGAGGTTCTTCCATCAGAGACAGCCCTTGAGTCCAATTTTATGTGGAGCTTGTCTGCTTATGCTGGGTGACTTCTACTGATGCCCTGAAAACCATGTGGCTGAGCCTTGGAATGGCGGCTCTTTTAATAAACTCCACTTGTTGGGTGATTCCATAGGAGGCAGTTGAACTGACCTCAGTGACCAGGAGAAGCATTTTGATACTAGTAGCTCCATTTATTGAGCTCTCACCGTGAACCACTGAGCCCTCAATGTAATCCCATGAGAATTTATCACCCCCATGTTACAGATGAGAAAAGGAGACACGGACAGGTTAAACACATTAAGGCCATACAGCTAGTTAGTGGCTTATCCAAGATTCAAACCCAGGTCTTCTGGGCCAACATTTATTATCTTTTCATTAGACGCCATACCTCTCCAGTTGCAAATAATATGGTAAAAGAGAAAGGCAGCCAAGAGATGAAGTGAAGATGCAGGGGCTTGGACCAAAGGTTTCTGTTTTCCCAATCATCCCTTCTGATGTCATAAGTCATACCCCAGCGGGCCCTGGAAGTCTTGGAACAAAGCAGGGCTACTTCTAGCTGGTGTCACCCATGCCGGGGGACTCTGTGAACTCTGACGTAGAGCCCAGGCTGGGTGGGTAGGAGGAGTTGCCATGGAGACTTGAGGATGCTGAGCAAAGAACTACCTACTAGGCTCCCCCATAAACGCTTTTCCTTTCTCCCAGAGTAAAATGATCTTTCGGTGGCAGATAGGTTGCTTAGAAGAAAGACTACACTTCCCAGCCTCCCTTGCAGCAATGCATGGCCATGTGTCTCCTTTTTGGCCAAGGGGTATGAGTGGGAAGAGGTATGTGCAAGTTCTGAGACGTGTCAGTAAAAGCTGTGTGCATGCCTTTGCTGCTGCCCTTCGGCTGGCTGGGGCAGCTATGTTGGTAGTGAGGTGAACACGGACTGGAGGCCGTTAGAAGAAACAGATAGAAGGGGTTCGTGACCACGATACTATTGGAAACCATGCCCTGGACAACCTTCCTGGACTTGGCATGAGCGAGAGAAGAAAATCTATCTTGTTTAAGCCTCTCCTAGTTTGGGGTCCTTATTAGTCACAGTTGAAGTGAATCCTAGCACAGATACTCCCCCAGCATCGGTTGCCTCCCCGTCCTCCTTTCCGTAGGGCCCCCCACCCCCATTTCTGTCAGGGGCTTCATGTTCTGAGGAGTGGCCAAAGGTGGAGCACGTGACCTAAGCTAAACCAATCAAAACATTCCATTACCCGGGCTGCAGTGAGTGACCCTGGGTGGGCGTGTGACCTAAGCTGACCCAGACGGAAGGGACCTGAGGATTCCTGATGCTTGTAGTGGCGGCTGAGTCTACAACGTTGCATGTGTGTCTGTGGCCCGGAACTATGACAATGACTGTTCTGATGAAGCAAATCTGGCTGAGGATGACACAAGGCAGAGAAGAAAGCTGCAGTCATAGACACACACGGTCTTGATCACGCGGTGTCTGAAGTCTGTGACGTCTGCATGTTTCAGACGCATCAAGTGGAGTGTCGTGCATGTTGTTTGGCAGTGTCTTTTTGTCCCTATGTTCTAAGTGCGGTGGGAGCTGGGGCCGGTTATTTACAACCCACTGGACTGTAATTGGTAGAGATGTCCCCTCCGCCATCTACTGAACACACAACAAACCAGAACAAAAATGAGAGCAAAGCACCTTGGCAGCTCTTGGGAAGGAGACGAAGGCGTGGATGCGAGCAGCCATCCCAGTTCCTGCGACAGCTTTCTTGGCCGCTCTGAGCCAGGAGCCTCTTTGGAACTCCCCACAGCGCCTCCCCATCCTTGCCTCTGAGAGGAAAGAGGGTTCTTCGCGTCTTCCATCACGGCAATTAGCCCTGAGAGCTGATCAACAATCAGCAAGAGGCTTGCTCAGCTCGGAACTGGCTCCTTTGGAAGCAGTTGAGAGGGTGATCCACAAGGGGAGAGGATCTAGCCTTTCCCTTTCAGGATGAAGCCAGGAATAATGAAGTCAGGGATGGAGCGGGGACCCCGTGGAGACACCAAGAGGCAGTAAAGGGAAGAGGCAGGGTGGCGAGCAGTCCTGGGGACTCATTTCAGGGAACTCAACGGGGAAGTGAGGAAACCTGGACTTTTTTTGCATGGTGACCGGATATGCTCTGTGTGGGGACATGCTGGATGTGTAAGCCCTTGCGGATGCAGAACAAGACGGCCAGCTCTCAGCAGCTTGCTGTCCGTCTCCCCTGTAAGCTCGGCTGCGTGACCCATGACATGGACGCCTTGGAATGGACAGTTCTGTGACGGGAGGGTGTGTCCGCGCTCTGTGTCGTGGGCGTGGGAAGAGGAACCTGCGTGAGTTTCCCAGGACTTCCACAACAGTGCTCCACAGATGGAATGGCCTAAAACAATGAACATGTATTGTCTCAAGTTCTGGAGGCTGGAAGTCCAAGGTCAGGGTGTTGGCAGGGCTGGTTGCTCCCGAGGCCTCTGTCCTTGGCTTGTAGATGGCTGTCTTCTCCCTGTGTCGTCCTGTGGTCTTCCTTTTGTAATGTATCTGTGTCCTTACCTCCTCTTCTTATAAGGACACCAGTCACACTGGATTAGGGACAATTCCAATGGTCTCATGTTACCTTAGTCACCCCCTCTCCTTTTAAAAAAAGATTTATTTTATTGTTTTGACAGGGAGAGAGACAGAGAGAAGAGGGAGGGCCCAGCGCCATCTCCATAGTTGTACATCATTAGTTTCGACCCGATTTTGTTCCACACAGGTGGGTGGGGGCTGCACAGGGTGGAGCTGGGCTGGGGGTCTCCTGCATGGGAGGCATGTCGCCTTGAGCCAGGGGCCAAACCAGGGGGCAAGAATGGAACTGGAGGCCTCCCACATGGGAAGCTCACCTCAGTTCAACTTATGGGTCTGCACGGGCTGGGGCCAGGATTTGATCCTCCGTCCCCAATGCTGCAAAGTGAGCTCTCAACCTGCTGAGCCCTCCCGGCTTCCCCGGGATATATCTTTATACCATTTTTCTTCTGCTTAAAGCAGGAGTTCTTAGCCCATTTTGTGTTAGGGACCCTTTGACAATCCTATGGACCCATTCTCAGAATAACATTTAAAAATATATAACACAAAATACAGAGGATTATGAAGGAAACCAACTATTTTGAAATTCAGTTCTCAAATTATTTAAAACCCTGTGATCTAATAATAGGCACTCCTTTACTAACATGTTAAATAATACGATTTAGGGTTTTATAGCAATAGTGATTTCAAAGCACTGATGAGCATAAATGGTATTTTGAAATAACTAACATCTGGGATGTGATATAAAAATATCCATGATTTACTGGTGACAAAGTTCCAGATACTACACATAAGATGGTGGTTTGTTACCCTCAGTGTTGGTTTGCTAGAACTGCTTAACAAGTATCATGAACTGGGAGGTTTGTTTGCTAGTTTTTTATTTTATGGTTTGGTAGGAGAGAGAGAGAGAGAGAGAGAGAGAGAGAGAGAGAGAGAGAGAGAGAGAGAGAAGGGGGAGGGCTCAGAGCAGTCTCCATAGCTGTGCATCATAAGTTGTGACATGGTTTCATTCTACACAGGTGGGTGTGAGGCCTCCTGCATGGGAGGCAGAACCTTCACAGCCCAGCCATCCCAGCGGTTACCAGTTGCGCTGCAGGTCAGCATATGGGTTTGCACAGCCGTGGCCAGGAACCCAACCCTGGACCTCACAACTGCAAGGCAAGCGCTCAACTGCTGAGCTATCCCGGCCTCCCCCAAACGACTTCTATTTTTAATGTGAAAGTCTAATGTCATTATGCACACCCCCTCCCCCACCCCCCAGCCCTTAGACGACTTCTTTGCTTTTAACTCCTTAACATGGTGTTCCAGGCCCGCCTAGCTGAGCCCCCAGCCCCAGCCTCATGTCGCTGCCTGTGGACCACTCTGGCACTTGGGCACTTCCCTTTTCTCAGTTCACCGAACACACCTACCTCCTTTCTGCCCCCAGCTTTAGCTCATGCCACTTATTGCACCGTGATTCAAAAACGAGAAGGATGTCTCGAGACGTAGGGAAAATGTGCTTTTCTTATCTCTGTGAACTCACAAAGGGGAAGAGGCTGTGAAAACCTAGGCATTTAGAGACCAGCAGAAGGTGCTCTGTGGAGAAGTGAGAGTTCAGTGAAAACATTGCATTTTTTTTATTTTTTATTTTTTTTATTGTTAAATTTAATAAGGTTACATTGGTTGGTAACAATTAGAAAGTTTACAGATGTACAAGTCCACATCACATGCATTTTTAAAAAAATGAAGCTACCAGTTTTCTTTCCTTCAACCTTTAACTGGGTTTAACATTATATGATGATGATGATGATGATGATGATGATGATGATGACGATGATGTGTGTGTGTGTACAGAGAGAGAGAGATACTTTAGCCTAAAGATGTGTTTCCTAACTTTTATTTATTTACTGCCTCCAAGATTTCTGCTGTATTCAACTACCTTCTGTACTTAGTTTCTTACAGGTATTTCCTATATATTTACAATATTTTTTCTTTAAATTGACCACTTTTTTGTAAACTTACCTTTGACCTAAAACAAATATCTAACAAGCCACAGATTGGGAGAAAAGTTAAAATCACATATTTAATAAAGGCTGGGCATCCAAAATATACAAAGAACTCTTAAAACTCAACAATAAGAAAAACACACAGCCCAATTAAAAATGTGCACAAGGCCTGAACGAATAGCTCACCAAAGAAGATATACAGATTAAAAATTATATACAAAGATGCTCAACATCTAGCTATCAGTGGGGCAATGCAAATTGAAATAACACAGAGCCATTGTTATATATCTTGCTATAGTGAATGTTTGTATCTTCCCCAAATTCATAGTGAGGGTCCCACAATTTTGTAAGATTTACCTCCAGGAGTTTGGCTAGTTTTTCACAGTATATATTGCAGAACAAGCTCTGTGTTTCTGACAGGAGGGAGGGGAAAAAGGAACCATTTTGAAGTATGCCAGGGGAAGCCGAGATGGCTCAGTGGGTTAAGTGCTTGTCTTGCAGCCCTGTGGTCCAAGGATCAAATTCCAGCCTGGCCCGTGCTGACCCATATGCTGAGCTGGGGTGTGCGTCCCATGCGGGAGGCCCCCAGTTCAGTTCCACCCACGTGGCCCCACATCCACCTGTGTGGAATGAAACTATGTCACAACTAATGAAGTACAACTATGGAGACTGCTTTGGGCCCTCCCCCTTCTCTCTCTCTCTCACCTTCTCTCAAACAACAAATAAAAAATAAAAAATTATAAAAATAACCGAAAGATTAAAAAACGAAAACCTGAAAGTAACAAATGAACAAGACAAACAAAGAAACCAAAACTCATAGGTATAGACAACAGTTTAGTGGTTACCGGAGGATAAGGAGGGAGGGGGGAGAGGGGAGGTAATAGTCAGTACAGGGGGTCACATGGTCGACACACAACGTACTACACAGGTGCTGTATTATAGAATTGTACACCGGAACCCTGTATAATTTTACTAAGCAATGTCACTCCAATGAATTTCATAAAGATGAACAGTAAAAACACGGGCAGAAATGCTGAAGAGACATTTCTCCACAGAGTATACACAGAATCGCAACACTTCCCCCAGGAGCACTGAGTACCTTCTGGGTGTGGGATGAAGACGGTTGGACTGTGGTAGAGGGAGGAAACCATATTGCTGTCATGGAATGGGCATTTCTGGACCCCTCTGTAGCCGTTTACAACCTCTTGTGAGCATCCCTAAGGGCCCCTGGGGTGGAAAGCTGTGAAAGCAACCTTCACACTTCACACGATGCCCTGGTGACTGCGTGATTTTCTTTGCAATGGTCTGGTTATTTTAGGAAGCTGAATTTATGGTGGAGGAAGCTGAAAAACACAGCACAAGCAGAACCAAAACTCCTTTCCACGGTCACTTATCCAACCGCCTCAGAAACCATGTCTCTGTATCTGTACATTTCTTTCCTGTCGTCTTTCTTCTGCTTCGAATGTGTACTTTCTCTTTTTAGACATATAGAGGGTCAGACTAGACCTAGTCTTATCATTTTCTTCATTTAACAATAGATTGGGAACATTTTTTCTATGTTAAAAACAAACAAACAAACAAACAAACAAAAAACTGGAAATCAGGATGATTTAGTGGGCTAAGCGCTTGCCTTGCAGCCCCAGGGTCCAAGGATCGAATCCCGGTCCTGGCTCGTGCAAATCATATGCTGAACTGCAGCGCAACCGGTAACTGCTGGGATGGCAGTGAAGGTTCCCACGCGGCCCCACATCCACCTGGGTGGAATGAAACCATGTCACAACTAATGATGTCCAAGTATGGAGACTGCTCTGCCCTCCACCCCAACCGCATTCTCTCACACAGTAAAATACATCTTAAAAAAAAAGTAGTCTGATAATTTCCTTCTTTCGGCTGCATAGTCAGCCTGGTAACAGGCCGTGGATCGCTCCAGGGAGCCTGAGAGAAAGCAGTGGCATAAGTTTCTGGCTGTGTGGTGTGGTCCTCCCTTCAGGGGTCCTGCCTTCTTTTCATTCAAAGCATTCTGGGTTTGCTCAAGTCTGGGAACGGAGTGAGAGGCAGTGACTCTGTTGGGTGATTCAAGTTAGACTGATCTAAAAGTTCAGTTGATCTAAAAGTCTTCTGTTTATACAGATCAAGTAAGAAGTTAGTAGACTCCCGGGGTCAGGAGACCTTGATGTAAAAAGTGATGTGTATAATGAAGCCTTAAAAAGAAATGAAATTCTGACATATGCTACAGCATGCACCTTGAAGCCATAATGCTGAGCAAAGGGAGACAGACAGAAAAGGACAAACACTGTATGGTTCCACCTACAGGAGATTCTTAGGAGAAAGTACAATGGGTGGCGCTGGGGGCTGGTGGGGGGAATGGAGAATGGAGAGTTCAATGGACCCACAGGAGAAGTCGGGGATGATGGAAAGTTCTGGAGAGGGAGGCTGGTGATGGCTGCACGGCAATGTGAATCACGTAACATTGCAGAACGGGACACTTAGAAATGGTTAAATGCTAAATTTTATGCTATGTGTATTTTACCATGAAAAGAGTTACAGACGTCATGGCAGGAAGTATTAGGCTGCAAGCATAGCCAACCTGCGCCCCGCGGCCGGCCCCTGAGGGCTTTGAATTTGGCCCAACACGAATTTGTGAACTTTCTTAAAACGTGATGAGTTTTCTTTTTGTGACTTTTGTTTTTTAGCTCATCAGCTGTCATTAGTGTTAGTGTATGTTATGTGTGGCCCACGACAGTTCTTCTTATTCCAATATGGCCCAGGGAATCCACAAGGTTGGATACTCCTATGAATGTCTTTAAAAAATGGAAAAAAACAAACAAATTATTAATATCGTATGACTAGCAATCCTACTTCTGGGTATATATCCAGCAGGATACAGATATATTTATATATATCCAGAAGGAAATGGAGATATATATTCAGAGGAGACACACACACACACACACACGCACACACACACGAGAACATGGATCTATACAGAGATCCAGAAGGATAGAGGAAATGATATCAGAACCTTGAAGACATGTCTGTGAACCATGTACACTGAAGCAACACTCACAGCAGCCAAGGCATGGAAACAACTCGTGTCTGTCGAAAGGGAGAAAGAGAATGTGGGTGTAGACATGCAGTGGAATAGCATGCAGCCTTGGGAAATTCTGCCATGTGCCACACCATGGATGAGCCTGGAGGCCACTCTGCTGCGTGAAATAACCAGGCACAGAGAGACAAAGACTGTATGATCCCTTACAGGTGGAACCTAAACAAGCCAAACGGATAGGAGCAGAGAGTAGAACGGTGGTTCCAAGGGGGTGGGAGGCCAAGGACTTGGAGAGATGTTGGCCAAAGGGCACAAAGGGTCAGTGATGCAGGGTGAAGAAGCTCGGGGACGTCATGCACAGCATGGTGACTGCCTCATAACGTTGCGTTGTACACGCACAACCTGCTGAGCGAGTAGCTCTTAGGTGCTCTCATAAAACATGGTAGCTACGTAAGCCGATGGGTGTGTTCATTCGCTCGGGTGTGGCAAGGATTTCACAATGTATGTGTGTCAAAACATCGCCGTGGGCCCCTTAGATGTACACCATCCTTATTTGTCAGTTATCTTCAGTAAAGCTGAAACAAGGTACACATCGCCTACGAGGCTAAGGACCCAGGCTCAGAGTACAAGTCGACCTGGTTGGGTCGTGGCTCGGCTACCTGGCAACTGTGGGATTTTGGTAAGGTGACCAGACGTCCCGCTTTCGGCGGGACAGTCCCGATTTTTAACAATGGGTCCCGCGTCCCACGGTGTTTTAAAAAAGTCCCGATGTTTGGAAAGAATGCACGACAAGCTAGGGAGCGGCGGGAGATAGACCCAATTTTTAATCGAGAACCCCCTCCCCCTCGGTCCATGGTGTCCCGCTTTACCCATGTTAACATCTGGTCACCTTAGATTTTGGGCTTGTCATTTCACTTTAGTTTCGCAAGTAGGATGAGGACGGGGGATAATGCTCGTGTCTTAGGCTGGCTGTGAGGACCGACGGGCGTAAAGTGTGCAGAACACTGTGCCCTGTGGTTCGTGCCCAGTAAAATCACCTGGGAGGTGGGGTGGCGGGGTTATTACTGATGCTGCATCCTCACAGACCAATGAAATCCAGACTACCTGGCACCGTGTCTTTAAAGCCTTCTAGAATCAGAAATTTCAAATGTACACAGCAGCAATATAATGTAGTTCAACACTTATCAGGGCGGTAACACTGAAATCTATCTTTTTAAAAATGTGGATGAATCAGTGGGATAGCGCCAATTCCTAGCGCACAGAACAGCTCAACATGCTTAGCGATGAGCATGACTTCTGTCCTTATAATTACGAATCCGGTTGTAGAAGCACCTTGGCCTTGAAAAGCGACGCCCTGAACAGAAGAGGTGCCTATGGATGTCACGGGGAATGTATGGCCCTTCGTTAAATGTTAGGGAGAGGGCTTGCTGCTGCTATGAACCACCCTCGAAGCATTTTTCTTTTTAAATGCAAAGCAATCAATGTGAACTGGGGATAACTTACTTTTCTTTAACTGCCACGCTGCAGTGGGGATGAGACAGTCAGGTATTAATAAGACAGAGAGAAATAAATAGTATGGGGACCATGTGGAGCGGCTAGAACTGGCTAGGCCTCTGGAAAAGCACTTTTAATCGGCGTGTGTTCCGTTCTGACGCTCCCCCCACCACCCCCACACACCCAGGGCAGACATTACTAACCAATCCACGCTCTTGTTCCCACGGAACCCCGAAGCTGCATCAGGGTTTTTCTTAAGATGGTGCCATGATCAGTGTCAGGCAGCATGAGAGGCCAGATCTGTTTTTCATTCCCTTTGAACATTTTTATTTATTTTTTGGAGGTGCCCTAGGTGAGCAATCCTGCATTCTCAGGAGCCAGAAAGAACTTTCTGAGAGGGAGCAACAGCAAAGATTGTCAACTCCCTCCCACGCCACCCCGGGGTGTTCTCCCAGGGCCCCAGGTCATTCCCAGAGGCCAAGTCTCAGACTCCGTCCAAACACCGCGAAACAGCACCTGCAGAACCCCAGTTCTGGCCCGCAGGCCAGTGGTTTGCAATCCCTGGGTCCCCGTCTCTTCTGGTCACAGAACATCAGCTTTGCCATGGGCTGCCAAGGAGCGCTGAGCCTGTGTACTCTCCCATCTTGAGGTCCAGGCAGTAAAAAAGGAAAGACAGAGCTCAGGAAGAGCTGAGGGAGGAACGCGTCTGACCCGGGGCGGGAGACGGCAATCTCCATAAGGGCGAAAACGTCCTGGGTGTGTTCTATGGGCAGGCACTAAGGTGAGCCGTGGATTTTTCTCATCTCCTCTGCAAAGTAGCCCTCTGAAATCCGTCCCTGTGTCACCTGCTCTTTCCAGGTGAAAGGCCCGGCAGCTCAGGTGCATGGAGTCCCTTACTTCGGGTCCCGCGGTTTGCCAGGGGTGGGATTTGAACCCAGATAATGTCTGATGAAGAAGCTGTACTCGTGAGACTAGGCGATTCAGACCAGCAGAGCCCTCTCGTTTAGTGTGAAGCGGGGACGACCTCCAGGATGAAGCTTCTGTCCTCCTACCTCACCGAGGGCAGGGACGCTCTCACGGTCCCTGCACATCGGGTGGAACGAATCGTTGCTGCAACCCGAGGCGCTCGGATTCAGTCATGAATTCCGCTTGCAGGGCACTTGTGGATTGTCGTGAGTCTTCTGTTGCCTGTCCCAGAGCTGGGGCAGGTGTGGTTCCAGTGGCCGGGTCGCTGGGACTCTTGTCTCATGCAGTTTAGGCAAATGTATGGAGCACCTACGAGGTGCCCGGCAGGCTGGTAGCAGGACAGTGGTGAACAAGACAGACCCAGCCCCGCTTTTCGACACACAGACCAGAGGGAGAGGCAGACTTCCGCACGGGACGGTGGTAACACGGGACAGAAGTAAGAGCAGATGTTACGGAAGGCTTCTCATGCAGGCCAGGGGGCTCACGGAGAACACTCTGGTGAAGGTGGCATAGTGACTCAGCGTAAATGATCCATCATCTTAGAATGTCACTTGCATCCCCCCCCTTTTTTTTAAGCCATGCCCCCTTTCCATGAGTGTGTCCTTAAATTGTGAGCCTCTTTGTCCCGCCGGCTATGTGGGTGGTGGCTGTGAGAATCTGGGTCAAGGTAGCATCCGCCACACCCACAGGGGACATCAGAGAAGCCAGAGACTCATGCAAATGGAAAATCCCTTTCACCGCACGGCGTTGATGTTTCTTTCCGCCTGTTCACTGTGGCTGTTACTCAGTTTGTTTTAGTTTTCACATCAGCAAGGGTGGAAAGTTTCCTGGGATGGAGTCTGTCTGAGGTTTCATACTTTTTTTTTTAATTGGCAGCAGAGTTGGGAGAGGCAAGAAAGAGACAGTGGGGAGGGAGGGAGGATGTATAACAGAGAATTAGATAAAAAATAAAAAATAAAAAACCAACACCGTCTTTAAAGGAGTGGAGCCGAAGGATACATAATAAAAGCAAATTCCAGCTGAGGGGCAACAAAGTCGTCTTGGAAAGGAAGATGCATCCTAACCGTGTTAACTGGGCCCTCCCAGCTCCATCCTGCGTGTTCGGGGCCCCGCTGTGGGGACACCATTCACACACGAACACTTTCATCTTCAGCCACGTTGTATCCAAAGGCCTGAGGAGCCTGTGGGGTTCGCTGCGACTCATCCAACTTAGACGCCCTTTTAATAGAGGACGCGTCGCTGGAAGCCGGCTAGTCCCTCAGACTCGCAAAGATGAAAGTGTTGCAGAAGCTGATCTGAGACGCACGTTTTGCACGAACAAGAAGCCCAGTCCCAGAGCTTTTAAATCAACACTCTTTGGAGATGCTGAGACTACAGTGTGCGGGTCTGTGATTTGGGATTTTGAACTGTGGAGGCTGCCAGACTGTGTGTTTCTTAAAAGAAACCAACAGGACCTGATTTTTACCTCATCTTATTTATTTTCGTTCCTCTGTGGCTGGCCACACATCTGATTGTTAGACAGGCTCAGTCAGCTTGTGTGCTGGCCACACACACGCACACACACGCACACACACAGCTGTAGGTTCAAAAATCAACGCTTTGCTGGCTCTTGCAGGGTTTGAATCCTGCTCTCTTCATCACGGAGCGTCTCCAGGAACTTGAACGAGTCTCTCGGTCTCCCTAAGTGTGAAATGGGGGATAATTATAACACGGGATTCCCGTAAGAACTAATTTAATCACAAGTGCGTGTCAAATGCTTAGAACCATTCCTGGCACATGCAAAGCACTCGATTAACAGTAGCTCTTAGTGTCATTCGCTATTGGCTTTAGCAAAATTTTAAAAATCCCCTGAAGTTTTACTTTTGTAAATGAAGTGATGAAATATTATGAGGTACAAGATACTACATCTTATGAATGCAGCGTAAATGATTAAATATTGTTAACACATTAATGTTTCATCAATGATTAGATGAATTACGTCGGAATGCTGTCTGAAGATTATGAATTACACACTAAGTAATTAAATGGGCTAAAATGAAATTAAATGAGTTAACATACAAAAAGCAGTTAGGACAGTGCTTCATGCACAGTCAGAACTCAAGACGCTAGCCATTATTTCTTTTAAAGATTTATTTTATTGTTTTTGACAGACAGAAACAGAAACAGAGAGAGACAGAGAGAAGGGGGAGGGCAGAGCAGTCTCCATAGTTGCACATCATCAGTTTTCAACATGGTTTCATTCCACACAGGTGGGCGGGGGCTGCACAGGGCGGGAACGGAACTGGGGGCCCCCCGCATGGGAAGCACACCCCAGTTCAGCATATGGGTCCGCACGGGCCGGGGCCGGGATTCGATCCTTGGTCCCCGGGGCCGCAAAGTGAGCGCTTAACCCGCTGAGCCATCCCGGCTTCCCCACTAGCTATTATTTTTAAGACGATTATTCTTGACACTTCTGGGGTGACTCCTTCAACCAGCACATGATTTGGGGGTTATCAATCGAAGAAGCAGTAACCGGTTTTCTGTTTTTCCCTCAGTGGCTGTTAGCCCTAAAGAAGGCGGTAACCTGAGCGTTCCCTTAACCTATCAGTGCCTGCCTTGTTTTTCCCATCATTGTTTGTTTTGCTACAATGTCAAATGTAAAGAACAGTTGCAAGAATAATATAAAGAACGTGGATGATCGCCTTTATCCAGATTCATCTGTTGTTCACATTTTTCTTCATTTGCTCTCTCCCTCATGTTGCGTGTACTTGTGTGTGTTTCTGAAGCATTGGCAGCTGCCTTTTTATACCCAAATCCTTCACCGCGTGCGTTTCCTGAGAGCAAGGCCATTTTCTCACATAACCACTGAGCAGTTATCCAGGCCAGGAGCATGATCGATCCAAGACTGTTACCCATCACACAGCTGATATTCAAATCTCACTAAATCCCAAGCTCTTTCCCTTACGCCCTCCCAGCCCACGACCTGATCTAGGGTCACCAGTTCTGTGTAGGCCTCTGGTCTCTCTAGTCTCCTCTAATCTGGAACCGTTTCTGGTTCTTTCTTTGTTTCTTGATCTTGATGATTTTGAAGAGTCCAGCCAGCTATTGGGTAGAATAATTCCCAGTTTGGATTTGCCTGACGTTTCCTCATGACTGCACACTCACAGGTGATCCATTTTGGGCAGAAATACCACTACCCATTGTCTATTGGCTTTTTTTAAATAAAGCATCTTGGAGCTTGGACCAGGCGGGGTTGCGTTTGGCTGCAAATAACCAAAGACTCCTCTCACAGTGGCCGCCGAGCCAGAAAGGTGAGGCCAGCCCCATTCGGGTCGTGTTCTGGGGCCTCTGTGTTTTGAACTCCGCGGCTCTCTGTGCATTGTTGTGCGTGAGGACGGACAATGACAAGGGTCTTAAGAAAGAGCAGAGGGAAAGATCAAAATCGTTCCCTGCGCTCATCTTCACAAGGCCGACTGGTCCAGTGGCATGAGAACAAGACGGCAATTCACACGTGGATACAGTTCGTCGCCGCCTGTGACCAAGAGCGGGTGGTTTTGAGCTTGTCCCCACGGAGAAGCAGAACCCGAGGTGAGAATCTGGGAGCAAGTAGTTATCTGGGGAGGGGTCCAAGGACGCACGAGGCAGGGCGAGGGCGAGGGGAGTGACGTGAGCCAGTTACCCCCGTGGGCAACGAGGGTTTGTCCCACTGGGAACCCCTGGCAGCCACTTGGAGATGTTCCTGAGAGGAGGGCAGGATGGTGGCCCATGCTGCAGGGAGCAACTCAAACCAAGCCCTGCTGGAAAGTCCTGAAGGGTCTGGGGGGCCGATCTTTCTTCAACCTCCCTCCCTTGTTTGCGTCCAGCCTATCACTCAACTCGTCCATCCCTCGTCTTTGTTGTTCTCGCCCGGCTTTCTCTCAGATTCTGTTGCCACAATGAAGGCATCAGGTGCCACCGCCTTTCCTTTCAAAGATGTCCCTTGGTCACGTACACCCACCTTTTTGTGTGATTCTTTGGGGAGACAGTACAGCCCGGTGGTCAGGGGGTGGGCTTCCGACCAGCCAGACGTGGCTCCGTTTTCCAGCGTGGGCAGGTTCATCTCACTGTTCTGAGCCTCGGTTTCTCCACATGCGTGCTCACAAAGGGCCGCAAAAAGCACTGTAGGTATTTATGTCACACACATTTTAGCAAACAGGCGGATTCACAAACACAGAATCGTGAGTCATGAGGTTCAACGGCACTTCCTTAACTCAGGTCGGTGAATCAAATATTTACGGAGCGTTTACTGTGGGATAAGGCTCCCATTGTGTGGGCTTTGCACAAACTTTTACTCCGTATTTTAACTTTGTCTCAGTTTTTCCAGCCTTCGTTTTCCATGTAATGATTTCAGTTGATTTCACACGTCCGTGTTCCAGGCAAAAACATCCAGAGGACACCCAGCTGTAAAGAGTAAACAGCGAAACGTATTCTTCGTGTTCTCTTCGCACTGGATTCCACTCTCTCTGTGGAGGGGACCTGGGTGAATGGTTGGTGGGGTGTTTTTGAGATTTAAACACATGTGTGTGTGTGCACAAAAAGGACACTGTTTTAAAAAAGTCAACGTGTCACGCCGAAACCTGCACACACGTTTGCAGCGGATTGCCAAAACGTGGAAGCCGCCGCGTTGTGCTTCTGTGGGTGAGTGGATAAACACACTGTGGCCCGTCCAGACTGTGGGATATTCGTCAGAGCTAAAAATAAACGAGCTCTCCAGCCACGAGGACACGCGGAGCGTGCACCCTGGGGGCACTTTGGCGCGAGGTGGGGCTGGGCAGGGCTGAGAGCTAGCTTGCTGCCCCCATAGACTGGGCTTGAGTTCTAGTTGAGCCGTGTGCTGTGTTATCTTGAGCCAATGAATCGTCTTTTCTACGCCTCCTCTTTCTCGTCTGCAAAACGGGGTGTCTGAGAGTCTTTACTGAGTTGTCAGCCCCCACCCCTTACCCTGTGCATAGCACATAGTAGGTACTCAGCGTCGGACAATAGGTGGTTTTTTAGGTGAGAGTCTGAGAGAGAGTATGGTGGTGTGATGAGAGCACAGATTCTCGGGAAGGCTGGGATGGCTCAGCAGGTTGAGCGCTCTCTTTGAGGCCCCGGGGACCGGGGATCGGGTCCCGGCCCTGGCCCATGTGGACCCATGTGCTGCGCTGGGGTGTGGCCCCCGGTTCAGTTCTTGCCGGGACCTATGTGGGAGGCTCCCGGCCTGGTTCCTGCCCTGCGCAGCCCTGTGCCCGCCTGTGGAGTGAAACTATATGGAAAACTAATCAATGTTGGCTGTGGAGGCTGCTCTGGGCCCTCCCCCTTCTCTCTGTCTCTGTTTCTCTGTCGAAAATCAATAAAATAAATCTTTTAAAAAAAAAAAAGAGCACAGATTCTCAAAAGGGAGCTAATCCGTAGAAAGTGCTTAGAACAGTCCCGTCAAGCCCTCACCACTATGGAAGACTTTCCTATTATTATTGGTGTCCTAGGGCCAGAGGACCGAGTCAAAAGCTACGTGCATTTGAGAGCGGAGTCACAAACCACACCCGGACCCTCCAAAGCCCTTCAGGAAAAACGTTCTTCCCATTTCCATCCCCACTGGCGCGCTGAGAAGGCCGGTTGCCCGACAGCTCTGCCCGTCCCGGGTACTGCCCGTCACTTTAACCTCTGCCGAAATCTTCTGGGTACAGCTGAGTCCTGTCGTGCCATCAGCGTGTGTGGGCCTCTGGGGAGGCTGTCGGGGAGCAAAAGTGTAAGAAGACAAAAAGTGGTTATCCGGGTGATGAGGACAAGAGGGGGAGCCCTGTAGTTACAGGGGGAGCTTTGAGGTGATTGACAGCTAGACCCCTTCTGCCTGACCTCAGCACATCACGGCCATTCCTCTGAAAGCCAGCCGGCTGGGACTTCCTGGGCAAGGTGTTCAGACAGAACCCGGCAGGCAGGGCTCCGGGTGTGGACCTCATTAGGACTGGATTGAGAAAGTCTTCTATTGTCCCCGCAGCCCCTGTGCTCCACGGGATGTGATCGCGGTGGGGAGAGGGGAGATCGCAGCTTTCCTAACGCGTCATCTGGAGTCCTGGGCCTGTCTTTCTTCGCTCTAACTCCTCATGGGAGGCTTGCCGCATCCCTGTACCTCTCCTATGTGACCCTGAGCCACCGTCTTTGTCCCTCGTCGAAACCATCTTGCCTTAGCAGCGTTCACATGGTGGTCGGTGGGGCTGGCAACCGGGGAGAGAGACAGACTTGGGGGCAACCGGGGCCCTTACCCTTCTCTCTCCACCAGCCACTGTCTGCCAGTCAGCTGCCATCTTGATCAGATTAGCTGGTTCTTAACAGCCCAGCCCAGCCAAGCAGAGGAGACGACTCAATTAGCAGAATGTCACCGCATCTAATTTCCTTTGCTTATCGGGGATTTATTCCCTAATGTGGCGGGGCACCTTCAGCGGAGGCAGCTGAGGGTTTAGAGGCTTCGATGTGTGCTCACCTCTCTGTCTGCTGGTTTGCCTGGCAGTTAGGGGAGGCTGTTAATGATGACGTGAGAGTGACTGCCCGCTCTGGACATGAAAGGGGGTGCTTGGATTACAAAGCCTTTGTTCCTTGTGTGTGTTATGTAAACCCCCTCCCCACTTTTCCTAAAGCTACAGTAGCTTATATTTATTTGATGAGAAAACTCCTTCCTTGGCTGGTGGGTTTTGGTGGTGGTAGTATCATAGCAGTAGCAAGAACACCACCTACAGCGATAATAAAAAAGTTATCGATTGGATTTTTGGATGCATCAGTTATTGTATTTAAACTTTTTCATTGATGGATGACAGTTTTTATCCTCTGAACCAGGGGTTGGCATACTTTCTATTTTCTTTTGCTTAAAATTATTTTTGAGGGGAAGCCGGGATGGCTCAGTGGGTTAAGCGCTCACTTTGCAGCCCCGGGGACCGAGGATCGAATCCTGGCCCCGGCCCATGTGGACCCATATGCTGAACTGGGGAGTGCCCCCAGTTTGGTTCTCACCGGGGCGAGACCCCGGCCCAGTCCCTGCCCTGTGCAGCCCCGCCCACCTGTGGAATGAAACTATGTGGAAAAACCAATGATGTGCAACTATGGAGACTGCTCTGGGCCCTCCCCCTTCTCTCTCTCCCTTTCTCTCAAATAATAAAACAAATTTTTAAATCAAATAAAATTCTTTTCTTGGGAGGAAAATAAAGGAAACCAAGGGACAGGCATGTTTGGCAGACTCGGTGTCTTCCTGCTGAAGCAAACGGAATGTCTTTTTTTCCTTTCTGATCTTTCCATTGCCATTGCTATTCATCACAATGTAGTTTTCCCGCCACCACATTTTGGAAAGTCAGTTGGACCTGAGGTGCAGCTTTAACCAGTCTCAGGAATCAAAGAATCAAAGTGTAACCTCTTCCAACAGCCCCCACCTCCTTCAGCGGGTAACACCAGAGACACAATTTAAATGAGCGTGTTAACCAAAATGCAGAAGAACGCTGTGCTCCATTGTAAGAGTGTTTTGTGTTTTTTTCTTTTTTTTAACTGCACTGAAAAGACAAATAGCCAAGGCATTTATATCTGCTGAACTTATTAGGGAGAAAATGTTCGGCCCATTAATTTTATTGTCGTGGTGTTGACTGTGGAGTGAGAATGTAGTATCCAGATGTTGTCACCGGATGCCAATGGGGAGAGCTACGTCGGAATGCCAAGAATTTCTTAGAAGATTGCCTCCCTCTCACTTCCATCTTGGGGTCCGTGAGACCAGTGTTTCCCTAACTGAGGCTCCTTGGAACATTTCCTCCTAATGCGAGACTTGAGAGTCACCCTGTCAGCTTGTGATTGGAAGGTCAACCCTCCCTAAATTGTTTGCCCATCCACGTCAAGACAGGCCTCCCTGGCAACCATACTGTCCGGTGGGTATGAGTTATGCATACAGAAAACAGAGTCATCGGAAATCATGGCAGGAGATGTTCAGTAAGAACAAACCACCGTCGGAACCTTGATACTTGACTGCCTTCAAGCTTGTTGAACTTGCGGATGCATGTTGATGCGAAAATTCTATCCCGGTCGTTTGGTACTCGCCTCGCGAGCTAGAACTTGTCAGTGTCCACTGCCTCGTGACTCGCCACCTTTATCTGGTGGGAAAGATTTGTTTGGTACTTGTCGTTCTGGGTACTTGTCTTGCCTTTCAGAATCAACTAACAATGAGTACCTAGGGAATACTGTAATCAAAAACAAAAGAAAGGAAGAGTGTTTGGATTTTTAAGAAAAGCATTCTTAAATTAAAAAAATATATATACACCCACACATACATGCATACATACGAACCACACATACATACATATATTCATTCATTCATATATATATATATATATATATATATAGGAAATGAAGAAAATAAATGACCTTGCATGATGGCCATTATTATTTTGTAATGATCTCTTATTCCAGGCTTATTTTCTATGTGCTTTGGTTAAGAAACTTCCCAGCTCTTCACAAGCAACATCTTAGTAAGGAAAGTAAAAATAAAAGGTCAGGGGGCTCGGGGAAGCCGGGATGGCTCAGCGGGTTAAGCACTTGCTTTGCAGCCCTGGACCCCGAGGATCGAGTCCCAGCCCTGGCCCGTGCAGACCCGTGCTGAACTGGGGTGCTTCCCATGCAGGAGGCCCCTGGCTGGCTCCTGCCCTGCACAGCCCCCGCCCACCTGTGTGCAATAAAACTATGTAGAAAATGAATGACGTACAACTATGGAGACTGCTCTGGTCCCTCCCCATTTTCTTGGTCTCCCCCACTCCCTTCTAATCTTTAAAAAGAAGTAAAAGGTGGAAAAATGTACCTAGGAGCACTCAGTTTACCCTGTGTCCTTGTGCTCTGAAATGTGGGGTTTACGTTCAGCAAACAGCCAGGGATGCTTAGCAGAGGGGGACCCAAACTACCTGCACCCCAAAGCCTCCTGCAGAGCGTCTTGGGTCGTGTTCCACTCCATGAACCTGTCAGACAGGCCTTGCAGGGTTTCGCTTGCAAGACTTTGCTGGCAAGACACCCAGTACAACAGGACCCCTGCTTAGTCTATAACTTCTAAGGCTGTGCCTTCAAGCGGCCAGCTTCGTTAACCACAAAGTCTCCCATTTTCCAACAGACTCAGTTTCTCCCGTGGCCACCAGGTCACGTGTGGCTCAGGGAAACTGAAAAACTCCCTGTACAATGCATGCCTGCTGATGGCTTTTATATGTACACCCACACATTATATATACACATGCACATGCACATATACTCACGTTTTGTACAGAGGGTGCCCCAAAATGTATACACGTCTTAAGAAAGGAAAACACTGTATTAAAACTGTAATACTCAATATATATCGATAACAAAAGATGGATACAAGCCACATTTGACATCTGCTATTACAAGAGGTGCTCAAAGTGGTGACCATCAGCATCCAGACGCTTCTGATGATGGTGAACTACTGCTTGAGCCACGTTGACCAAAGTGTCCACTTGTGTTGCTGCACATACTGTTTCTATTGACCACGTGCCTCAAACTTATCACGAATGTGTGCGACTGTTAGACGTGTTGGAGGTTCTGTTGTATACTCAGGCCTCCACTGTCATACTTCCACAACGTCCTCGAATTTCAAATCCCACTTCCAAATGGTCTTGCTCTTCTCTGACACTGTGCTTCCTTCATGTTCTTGGTCCTGCCTGTCGCATGGTGACGCTAGCATTCATTTGATAAACACCATCTTTTGAGTGAATGTCATACTACCCTTTGCTACTGTAATCCAATTCAACTTTGAAAAGTCATACATAGATACTGTCTCTTAAAATGTGTATACTTTTTTTGGCAACCCCAGTATAGATCAGAAATAAACATTCTTATGTACTCAAAGCTACACATGCATAGGTTTTAGCGTCAAGGGCTCTACAAAGCTTGTTATGAAAACAGAGCAGAAACTTGCTTTTCTTCATTTCTTCTCATTCTCCTCCCTTCTGCTACAGGCAACCATGGCTGTCTCTTTTCGCTGATTCTTTTGGTACCTCCAGATATCTAAACAACACGCTTAGGATGTTATTTATCAATTTGTCACATTTAAGCACTAGCTATTGTCTTTCTGTGAAGGCAAATAAGCATTTAGCTCTTTGGTCACCCTCCTCCCCCGCCCCCAGCTTTCTCCATCACAGACACAATATACCGTATTTTTCTATGTATCATGCTCACTTTTATGCCCAAATTTGTGAGGGAAAAATAAGGATGCACATTATACATGGGTAGTACTAATTCTGTATCTATCTAAATGTTTTTAATTCTTTTATTTATGCTTATGAGTTAAAAGTGTAACTCTAGAGACCAATAATGATATCCATATGCAAAATAATACTCTGCAATACGATGATCTTTTTTTACACATAAAAAAATTTTTATACATAAAATTTCTTGTACCTTGTGTCTGTTCTCGTGTTTTGTAATTGCTAACATAAAATTTTGTTGTACTATACTATGATAGAAAACAAATGCTTACATTACTTTAGAATACAAAAAACAAGTACCTAAATATAAATACGTAAAAGTTGGACTTAAAAAATTTAAAACAGAAGATATTTTTTCCTTGAAAGTTTGGGCCAAAAATGTGGGTGCGCATTATACCCGGGAGTACGGTATACATGGCAATATATGGTATGCATGTCCTGTCTCGGACTCTTCTCGATGGTTTTTGCTAGTTCAGTATTCATTTGTTCAAGGTCATGGCCATGCCAAATGGCTTCCACAGTTGAACCCTGTAATTGCATATTCAATAATGTTTTTCTTTACTGCTCGGTGTTCTATGCTCTTGTCCTAATTGAGCCTCCCATGTTTGGCTGGTCATGACATCCATCCCCCTCAGGGAAGCAATCAGTTTACTTCTCAGGAGTTCCAAGCTCTGGGGACCTTCCAACCTGTCCCTGAGAGTGGCTGTCAATCTGGACCTTTGTTCCTCTATAGTGGACACTCGATTTCTCAGAGACCATGCGTTCCACATTCTCCATTTGGTCTCAGTTTAGCGGAGCATGATTTTCACGAGGCTTCTGAGGAAGAAGTTCTTCTTCTTCTTTTTTTTTTTTATATCTTTTTATATTTATAGAGAGTAATTATTTTATCTTCAGTGCATATTTATTTTTATTTTACTTTTGACAGATAGAGAGAGAGACAGAGACAGAGACAGCTAGAGAACCGAACTGTGGGAACTCCCCAGCTCAGCACGTGGGTCCTGCCTGGGCCGGAGCCGGGATTCGATCCTCGGTCCTCGTGGCCTCAAAGCGAGCGCTCAACCCGCTGAGCCGTCCCGGCTTTCCCTTCTTCTTTTTTGGCAATGTTGTACCCAGATGTTAACTCTAAACTCCTGGGCTAGAAATCACTTTCCTTAACCTTTTAATTATGACACCACTGCACCGTCTTCTAGCTTTTAGAGTTGCTACTGAGAGATCTGAAAGCACCCCGTGCCGACTGTGCAGGACCTGGTCTTTGTCTTGGGAAACTTGTCACCTTGAACCTGCTTTCTGGCATCCCACGACCACGTGCCTTCGTCATGGGGCTAGCCCTTTAAGCTCAGAACACCTCCTCTTCATTTCTGCTGAATTCTCTTGAATGATGGAATGTGGAATTTCATCCTCTCTGTTTTTCCCTCTGTGTTGTAGTCTTTCAAAGCCTCTTTCGATCCAGGTTACGTATGCCTGTGTATTTTTAATGTCCCTTTTTCTATTTGGCACTTCTTCGTCTTTGGACTGTGTTCTGGAAATTTTTGTCAGCATAATCTTCCAACCCGTTCGGTGAGGTATTTCTTGGTGCTATCACACGTTGAACATCTGAGGGCTCCTTTTTGCACCTGCATCCTCACATTCTTCCTGGCAGGTAGGACAGTCTTTGCGACACCCTCACCCTGTTCAAGGGGCAAGAAGATGACGTGCCTGAAACAAAGTGAACAAGTGTGAGCGTGGAGCCCAAGAGGGCAGAAGGGTCATGGGGGAGGGGCCGCGTCACGTAGGGGCTTCGGGAGCCCTGACTGGAAGCATGAAAGCTGGCATTGAAGCCTAGCTGTGCCCTCTACTTGCAATACTCGCTTAGCCTCTCTGAACCTTAGTTTCCTCATCTGTAGAATGAGCCATTGAGATCTTTGAAGAAACTTACAACTCTGATATTCTCATGGGTCGTTATTGAACTGCATCAATATTCTTTCCCCAAGGCGGAAAAATCACAATAGAGTAGACTCTCTGTGAACCGGAACTCAAGCACCTGGCATGAGTTCCGATGAACAGAGTCTACTTACATTTATCCGGCATCTACCAATCCCCATGGGTGCCGGTTACTTGAGCGTCTACTGCACTAAAATCTGTAGGTGGTTGCGCTCTGTTTTTCTAAATGCCCATGTGTGTCTGACCTCCAGCTCACTCAGCAGAACAGCTCTTCGCCCCTTGAGACCCCATTGATTTGTGGTTAAGTGATTTGAACCATGGTTATCCGAGGAGGCGTTAGTGACAAGGTCAAGCGAGGGTCTTTGGTCTCCCAAACTGAACTGTGAGGCAGAAGCCATGAGCCAGTCACCTGACTCAGCCACAGCCCACGAGAAGCTAATTCTTCAGAAGGCAAATGCTGAGGCTGCCTTCAGAGTCCTTCAAAGTCAACCTGCTTGCTGCACCCTTAGCTGACAGGAGGGGCAGTGGACAGGAGTCATTATTCAGACAGGGACTGACATGTGCATAGCATCAGCCCTTGTGCAGCTACTGGAATGGATTCTGTAGAGAAGGAGCTCACTGGTCCAGGATGGGTGCACTGACAGCATGAACCCCGGGGGCTGGATGTGTGGGACGCAGTCTTTCAGTTTTCTCTGCTGTTGGAGATGACTTTGTCACCACAGGGACGGGCTTTGCTCAGTCCTGTCCTTTGCAGGACTGTCCTCTAAATGTATCTCATTGGGGAAGCCAGGAGGGCTCAGTGGGTTGAGCATTCATTTTGCAGCCCCGGGCACCGAGGATGGAATCCCAGTCCCAGCCCGTGTGGACCGATATGCTGAACTGGGGTGTGTTTCCCATGCGGGAGGCCCCCAGTTTGGTTCTCGCCTCCCCCGGTTTGGCCCCTGGCTCGAGGGGATGTGCCTCCCATGTGGGAGACCTCCATTCTGGTTCCTGCCCTACGAAGCTCCGACCCACTTGCGTGGAATGAAAACATGTTGAAAACTGATGATGTACAACTATGGAGACTGCTCTGGGCCCTCCCCCTTCTCTCTGTCTCTCTCTATTAAAAACAATAAAATAAATCTTAAAAACAAACAAACATGTATTGGAGCCCTCTCTGGGCTAGGTCTTGGGTGAAGCACTTTGCAAGCATTATCTCATTAAATCTTCATGATCATCCTGTAAGTTAGGTACAGTTATTATTCCCTTTTCCCTGAAGGAAAAATTAAGGCCAAGAGACGTTAAGTAATTTGCTTTGATAATATTAGCAAAAGGCCAAGCTTGGTTCAACCCAGGTTTGCCTGGAACCAAAACTCATGTTCAGAATCATTGCAACGTGCTAGGTCCCAACCCACATGTTTTTCTTATATTTTAAGAAACCTACGCCTTGAATTCTGACCCTGAGCCATTTCTGCCGCTGTCATATTGTGTTCCTTCAGTTGCCATGTCATCCTGAGAATGTCTTTCTGTTGGTTTTCCCAGCCCCTCTCCCCCATCTTGTGGAAGAAGGGCGATGTCTCTGTAAACTTATGAGCACCCCGCATTGTGGTCTGGGAGGAATACCTGCCCCAGTGCATGCTGGGTTGAGCATTTTATAATATATTCACACTTCCATCGTTGCGGTCTCTAAAGGATCGCCCTCTCCGATCTAAGGAAAAACCTTACTTTTGTGTCTGTTGCAAATCTACATGGTAAAAACGGCCAGAGGCCAAGAGGCGCATTATCACGTGAGGAAAGATTTTTCTAGGACAGTAGAAGAGGGTGATCATTTTAGAAATTGCCAAAGAGGATACAAGGGTGTCTTCCTTCTTTTTCTTAAGCGTTCTCCAAGTCTTGTCAGCCGAAGTCTAAATTCCTGGCATAGAATGCCGCATGGCACAGAGCGAAAAAGGATAGAAGCACACAAATAGTTTAAGTGACGCGGAGAGAATCTAGTTGACTTCCACAGGTGAAATTTCTATTCAAAGATTAATTTGTTTGTGTAACCCGCATAACCTTCCAGATTTCTGTTTGCTTATGTATGAAAGACAAAAAAGAAGAGCAAAGAGAAAGAAAACATCAAGCTCAGCTAAGCTGAAAGTAGCGATTAGCTGAATTACTCAGACATCCATTATGGAAAATCTCGGTTCCACGTGGAGTCGGGGTTTGCTTGGTGCCGCCTGATAATAACTTTCTGCCTGACTGATGGCTATGAATTCTGACAGCGCTACGTGAATGTCAATCACAGACGGAACCAGACGTGTCAGCTCCACGGCCCCTGAAGCCGGTTGCCACGATCGCTTTCCCAGATGTGCGTTGATTCAACACCTGGGGTGAAGAGGTGTAATTGCATTCTGGATGCGCAACACGGAGGCTTTGAATCTGCTCTGTTTGGGGTGCGCAGTAGGGAAAGGAGGAGCAGATGAAGCAGAGCGACCTCGGGGGATTGAGAACGTCGTGCCCACCGACAGGTGCAGAGAATAGACCCAACATCTGTGAGAGGCAGGGCGCGTGCTCAGGAACAAGGTGGGGGAAATAGAGCGCCGAGAGCTGGTTAAGCTACTCAAAGACACGAGCTGGGGAAGTGTGTTTGTCTCCATCAAGAGCTGGCTTGGGGAGCTCAGCGGCTGAGCACTGGCCTCACAGCTGCGAGCTCTGGGGTTCAATCCCCAGTCCTGACCTGTGCAACCCCACAGGCTGAACTGCAGGGCAACTGGTAACCACTGGGATGGCTCAGTGGCGAAGGTTCTTGCCCCCCATGCGGGAGGCCCTCAGTCCAGGTTCCCGTTCTTTGCAGCCCCACACCCACCTGTGTGGAACGAAACTCTGTCACAGCTAATGATGTGCAACTATGGAGACTGCTCTGGGCCTTCTTCCTTCTCTCTGTCTCTCTCCCCCCTCACCTTCTCTCAAACAATAAAATAAATCTTTAAGGAATCAGCAGACTAGGCCTCCAATAGCATTAAAAAAAAAAAAAAAGACTCAGCAGGCTTTTTCTATCAAGGACCAGATAATAAATAGTGTCGTCCCTGCGGGTCATATAGTCCCTGCTACAATGAGGTGGAAGCAGCTGAGACAATGTGCCAATGAATGGATGTGGCTACGTTCCGACAGAACTTTACCAATCGACCCCGAAACCAACTTTCATGTCGTTGTCACATGCCAGACAGCATGATTTAAAGAACTGTTTGTGTTTTTTCCCCCCAACCCTTTACACATGTAAAAACCATTCTTTGCTTGTGGGTGCAGGGCTTGCTGGCGCCCACGGGCCAGATACCACAGACCCCTGCTTTGTGTCATCTTTCTGAAAATGTCGTCTGGCCTCTGAACACCCTCCTGCTCTGTTCCAGGCGACTCACTATATCCTGAGGGAGTTCCCTCCTTTTTTAAGAAAGGTGCTGGTTTTTAGCAAAGATCAATCTTGTACCGAGTCAAAATATGCCTTCCCATGTTCAACATGCAGTCAACAAATGTTTTTTAAAAACTTGAACGTTTTAGGGGAGGCCAGGATAGCTCAGTGATTGGGTGATTGCCTCTCAATTGAGAGGTCCAGGGTTTGATTCCCAGCCCCGGCCCTTATAACCCCATAGGCTGAACTGCGGTGCAAGTGGTAACCGCTGGGATGGCCGTGAAGGTTCTTGCCTCCCTTGTGGGAGCCCCCAGTTCGATTCCTGCCCTGAGAAGCCCCACACCCACCTGTGTGGAATGAAACCATGTCACAGCTAATGATGGACAACTATGGAGACTGCTCTGGGCCCTCTCGCTCTCTCTCTCTGTTACCTTCTTTTAAAAAATAAAAAAAATTAAAAACGTAAACATTTTAACTGTATATTATGGGAGGTTTGGAATGTATCTGAAGGCAGAGAGAAAAATGTAGCAGACCCCTGTGCCCATTGCCCTGATGGGCAGTTATCCCATGGGCCAGTCCAGCTTTTCTACCCTTCACTTACACCTCCCACCATGCACGATTCTTTTAAACAATTTTTTAATTACTGTTGACATACAATACTCTATTAGTCTCAGGTGTGCCCACATAGCAATTAGACATTTATATACTTTACAAAGTGATCACCCCCGTTCAGTCTAGTACCCATCTGACACCATATGTCATCATTACTTTATGGACTCTATTCCTTATACACATGGATTCTTTTAAAGAAAATCTCAGAAACCATATTACTCCATCAGCTAATCCTTCAGGACACATCTCTGAGAGCTAAGAACTAAGTTACCAAGTGGCTGTGGTCATATCTAAAAAGCAAAATGAACACTATTTTTTTTCCTTTCTTTTTTTTTATTGTTAAATGTATTGGGGTGACATTGGTTGGCAAAAATCACATAGGTTCCAGATGTACAATTCTACATTGCATCGCCTGTGAAACCTAATGTCTTATTGTGATTTATATCCAGAGTCCAAATTTCCATGACCTGGTTTTATAGTTGATTGGTTTACATCCAGATTAAAGGAAGACCTACACTGGGTGGGTAAACCTCTTCAGTCGCCTTTTCAAATGACAGGCTTTCTGAATTATAATTGGCACACAATAAATTGAACATAGTCCAAGTGTACAAAGTAACGAGCTGAGACCCATGTAGGTAAGTGTCACACCATCACCATGGTCAAGGAGGAAAACGTCTCTCTCACTCCCAAAGTTTCTTTATTCCACTTTGTAATCTACCTCCTGCACTGCCCTGTTTCTCCGGATGCCACCACTCATTTGCTTGCTGTCATGATAGATTAGCTTGTTTTTTCTAGACTTTTAGATAAATGCAATCATACAGCATGTATTGTTTTTCATTTAGCCCCTTGGCACTCATGATTAGTTCGAGATTAATCCATCTTGTGGGGTGTATCCGTAGCTTATTCCTTTTCATTAGAGAGCAGCCTCCTTTAGGGTGAGCAGACCACACTGTATTTATCTGTCCAGGTGCTGATGAACACTTGGATTGGTGCCATTTATTGGCTATTCCAAGTAAGGCTGTTAAAGGAATGAAAACAGAAAGCACAGACTGGGAGAACTCTGATTTGCAAAGCATCTATCCAACCAAAGACTTGCATCCAGAGCATAGAAAGAACCCTTGACATTTCATACCATGAAAACAAACAACCCAGTCCCAAGTGGGCAGCAGATTTAAACAGCCACCTCGCCGAAGATCTACACGTGGCAAAGATGCACATGACAAGATGCGCAGCATTTCCACTTAGCGTAGGTGAACTTAGAGCCAGAAATGAAGTCCCGAGGCATACATATCAGACAGGCTAACATTAGAAAGACTCACCATAGCAAGTGTTGGCGAGGTTGAGGAAGAACTGAAACTGTCCGCACACGCTGCCGCAGGGGATGCAACATGGTGCAAGTTGAAGCTACACTGTGGGAGGCGGCCTAAGGGGCCCCAAATACATCCACGTGTTAGTCCCGGGAACCTACACAGATGTCCCCTGACACGGGAAGAAGGACTTTGCAGGTCTGATTAAATTGAGGATCTTGAGAAAGGTGGGTTATCCTAGATTATCCGGGTGGCCCAGTGCCGGTCCTTGTAAGAGGGAGGCAGCGTGGTCAGAGAGAAAGAGACTTAGAGAAGCCATGATACTGGCTTTGGGCAGGAGGATGGGGCCACAAGCCACGGAACGCACGTGGCTCCTTGTTAGGCTGACCAGACGTCCTGAACTGGACAGAAAACAACAAGACTGGCCCATTTCAAATGGTGTGCATGCTCAGCCCGGTTTCCCTGGGCAACATTCAAGGTGTCAGGAGGCTGACCCTACGTACCATTTGAAACAGGACATACCGTTGTTTTCTGTCGCATTTAAAATGAAGGTTGCGATATAGTGGCTGGGAAATGACACCCACCAAGCAGACAAATACGATTGTGTCATGTGCTGATGAAAATCCAATCAGATAACGGGAGACAGAGGACAGGAGGGTGGAAAGCACTATTAATATGGTGCCAAAGAAGGCTTCTTTGAGAAGGGGGCATTTGAGAGGACACTTAATAGGCTGGTTGGCTCGTCTCCCTCTTTTTGATTTTAACATGGTGGTTTGAGGCAAGGACGCTGACCAGCAGAATTTCTAACTCCTTCCTTCCTGTGCTTGTGCTGAATTCCTTCCAAATAGCCTGAAATGACCCAAGAGCTTATGGTAGACAGCCTGTAAGAAGGTGACAACCCCCACATTCTGGTTGTCACGCCCTGTGTGATTCCTAGTCCTGCAAGATTGGCTGGACTTACTGACTTTCTTCTACTAAATGGAATATAGTGGAAGTGATGAGATATCATTTCCAAGTTTAGTGTATGAAATGACGGTAGCTTCTATCTTAGTCTCTCTCGCTCTCACTCAGTGAATCCAGCTTTTGTGACAGGGCAGCTGTATACAGATACCCCTGTGGCCAGGGCTAAGGGCCATGACCTGCCAAGATCCACAGGAGTGACCTTGGCCATGGACTCCCTCAGGCTGAGTGTTCAGGTGCAATTGCAGCCCAGGCTGACAGCATAACTGTAAGCTCATGGGCAACCCTGAGCCAGAGACTCTCAGCCACGGGACTGCCTGGTTCCTGAGTGACAGACGCTGCGAGATGACAAGTACTTGTTGTTTTAAGCGGCTGCGTTCCGGGTAATTTGTTACGTGGCAATAGATCGCTTGAGAGTCAAACGGCTGTGTCCACCTGTGGGTCAGTGTGAGTTTGCCTCTCTCTACTGAGGAGTGAGGTAGATGTCATTGCATCAAATATTCTTTGTTAGACTGAGCAGCCATCCCAAGGAACCCTCTCATGGCTGTTCAAGCGTTTCCACACTGGATTGTAATTATCTACTTAGTGTATTATTATTTTTTTAAATTAGGTACCTACTTTGGTGCCTTTTTTTTTTGACAGAGAGAGAGATAGATACAGAGACAGAGACAGAGAGAAGGGGGAGGGCCCAGAACAGTCTCCATAGTTGGTTTTTCCACATAGTTTCATTCCACAGGTGGGAGTGGGACTGCACAGGGCAGGAACTGGGCCGGGGTCTCATCCTGGTGAGAACTGAGCTGGGGGAGCTCCCCAATTCAGCATATGGGTCTGCACGGGCCGGGGCTAGGATTCGATCCTCGGTCCCCGGGGCTGCAAAGTGAGCACTTAACCCACTGAGCCATCCCGGCTTCCCCAAGATTATTATTTTTTAAAGATTTATTTTATTGTTTTTGACAGAGACAGAGAGAGACAGAGACAGAGCGAGACAGAGACAGAGACAGAGACAGAGAGACAGAGAGAAGGGGGAGGGCCCAGAGCCATCTCCATAGCTGTACGTCATCAGTTCTCGACATGGTTTTGTTCCACACGGGTGGGTGGGGGCCACATAGGGTGGGAGCTGGGCTGAGGGCACGTCCCCTCAAGCCAGGGGCAGAACCGAGGGGCCAGAACCGAACTGGGGGCCTCCTGCATGGGAAACACACCCTAGTTCAGCACATGGGTTCACACAGGCTGGGGCCGGGATTCGATTCTCGGCCCCTGGGGCTGCAAAGCGAGTACTCAAGCCGCTGAGCCATCCCGGCTTCCCCGCCTTCGTGGATTATTAATATTACTAAGCTTCCCAAGGAAACTGGAATGTTTTCTTTTTTTTCTTATGCCTACTACCTCATTATCATAATTAACGTGCTGATAATTCATGAACTTCCCTGACTTTTATAACAATTCTATGGGAAAAGTATTATTCTGTCATGATTTTGTACATGCAAAACAGAGACAGAGAAGAGTTCAGTTGCCTAAAGGGACATCACATGTATGTGGCAAAGCCAGGATTTGAACCCAGGCAGTCTGGCTTCAGAGATCTTCACACACATTTGTGTTTAAGTAAGTGACAGAGTGAAACTGATGTGTGACTTCTAATGACTGCCCCCCTGGGAACCGGTTCTCCTCTCTGTCACTTGATTTACTCATTGACGTTTTTAATGACCTTTTGAATGTATTTGCTGTCAACAACTTACAGTCTAATGTTTATTGCATCATTTGTACACGTTCTAGAAGCATCCATGTGTCTTTTCCATCTCCCTATTCACTCTGCATAGCCCTTCAGAGAAGTCTCAGCTTTCCTCTGCCATTTGGGTCATGTTTTTTTAAGATTTATTTTTTATTGTTTTGGCAGAGACAGACAGAGAGAGACAGGGAGAAGGGGGAGGGCCCAGAGCAGTCTCCATAGTTATACGTCATCAGTTTTCAACATGGTTTCATTCCACACAGGTGGGTGGATGGGGGGTGCACAGGGGGCCTCCCCCATGGGAGGCACGCCCCTATGAGCTGGGGGCTGAACCAGGGACCTTCTATATGGGAAACTGGCCCCTCCCACATGGGAAACACACCCAAGTTCAGCATATGGGTTCCCACGAACTGGGGCCAGGATCTGATCCTTGGACACGGGGGGCTGCAAAGTAAGCGCTTAACCCGCTAGCCATCTCGGCTACCCCTTTTGGATCATTTATATCTGAAGACACTCTCTTTACCAGACATGTCCATGTGTGTGTTGTAAGCAAAGCCTCTCAGACAGAATTTTGAACAATTACTGTTTTGGGAAATCATACCATAATAAACCTCTCTTGAAACAAATCAGGAAGTCTCACAGTAAAATTCTTTAAGCTCATCATTTTCTCTGAGACCCTCCAGGGGTCTCTCTGGCTCTGGGTTGCCACCCGGAGACACATCAAACCCAGACTCTCCTCTCTTCCTCTGATTGCTGAGCCCGGGTTTCTGCAGAATAGATCACGTGGCTTCCTTCTAGTTCTGCGTGAATGTGTCTGGAAAAGGGTGATTACATATCTTTTGAAAAGTGTTAGCCTTCCGCCCCCGACTCCAGTGGCTTGATTTGGGTTGTAATGTAAGAGAGAAACGTGGCACAAAACTTTCAATAAGAAAAAAAACTTGGCTCGCTCTCCATCAAGTCATCCAGGCTTGGCTTGGCCTTGATGAATTCAGCACTTTTAAGGGTATGTCAACACAATAAATTTTATGCCCTCAATAAAACTTGTGAGTGAGCTCAGTGAGAAATTCCAAGGTCTGGGAAGGCAATTAACGTTTGAAATATAGATTGAGTTGTTTACTGCGACATTTTATGTGGCCACCGAGCAGTTCACGGGTTGTCAGGAGGGAAAAATTTCCCTAGGAAATGCAGGGCATGCTTTTCAAATAACATTGACATGTGAGATTGCTCCCTGAATACAGAGAACTAGAAGAAATGACTGCCAATGAAAATCCAATTCTCCATCCACAGCTTTCCATTCCAACTGCGATAATCTCCCCCAGGGTATTTGTTGCCAACATCTTAGCAACTTAGTTTCATTGGACCATTTGCATCACTGTTCATTGTAGTTCTGTGAGATGGAATCCAAAAAAAAACCCAGAATATATTTATAAAAAATGGTGTATTTATTCTTACGTTTCAACTTCAACCACCTTCAAAGCCTTCTCTGTTGGATGCAGCTCGCCTATTGAGACGCATTTTCCATGGCTCAGAACAATCTGTGAACTCATAGACTCTGATGCCTTTTAATGCTTCTGCCATTTTTTTGTTTCACTTCTTCCATATTGGTGAAACATTTTCCTTTGAGGACTTTTTTTCATCCAGGGAAACAAAATAAAAAGTCACTTGGCGTACGATCTGGTGAATAGAGAGGGTGGGATATGGGGATCCCACCATTTTTGGTCCAAAACTGCTAAACACTCAGCGTGGTGTGGGCAGGTGCGTTGTCATGCTACTACACGTCATTCATGTAAATCAGCCATCACGAAATGGGCAAACGTGTTGAAATATCTTCAAAAACAATTCACACAGCCTCTCACAACCATGCCAGCCAGTCCACAGATGCAGATGGGTTCTTAGGACACTCACCTACTGGGGAATCCTGTATAAGGGGCCCGCCCTCCAGAAGATAATTCTGGTTTTTGTTTGTTTGTTTGTTTGTTTGGTATGGTCCACCCTTAATATGTGTGGAGGTTTTTTTTCTTTTAATTGATTTGATTTGAATTCAAGCCCCTGCCCTACCTCTTAGTCAATGTGTAACTTTATATGGGTCATATATTGCCTCTCTGGACTTTATATCTGTTGTGAGAATTAAATAAAACCATATGTTATAAAAGACTGTGTTAATTATAATGTGATTTAATATATTTTTATTTATTTATTTATTTTTGACAGAGAGAGAGAGAGATACAGAGAGAGATACAGAGAGAACTGAACTAGGGGAGCTCCCAGCTCAGCATATGGATCCGCACGGGCCGGGGCCGGGATTCGATCCCTGGTCCCCCGCGCTGCAAAGTGAGCACCCAACCCACTGAGCCATCCCGGCTTCCCCTATAATGTGATTTATAATTTAGGAAATCACTGTTACTTCTTTGTGTAGTATTCACAAAGTCTTTCTGAGGATGGCACTGATCTACTTTAAAGAATGTGGGATGATCCAAAAATATGTATTAGTCAGTTACTATTGTGTCAATGCTGCATGACAAACAACCTCAGAATCTCATTGGTTGAGAACAATATTTTCCTGTGTGTCATTGGCCAAAGCAAGTCACATTCCCAGCCCATCATTAATGGGTCTAGGAAGCATATACTTCTTGACACGGATCCATGGCACGAAAGAAGGGAAAGAGGAAAAAAAACACATCACCCACCATCTAATATTTGTATAAGTAAAAAGAAGGAAAGAATCTGAGGTCATGATATAAACAAAAGGCACCTAAGACACAGATAATCTTCTCTCATTCATATTCGAACCTCAAATAATTTGAGTTGACCTTTTACAATCCAAACGAGGGTCCAGTCCTTTCTATTCTTCGTATTTGACACAATCATGGGTTCTGGTTCCATCAGTGATTCATTTTTCCTTTCAGAAAGTCATGTCCTGATTATTCAAGGTCTCTGAAAACTCTTTGGCTGACAGTGAAATGTCCACTTTATTGGTTCATCCTTAAAATGTCAATGACCAGTCAAGCTAGTCAGAGGTCAGTGTTTACTTATCTATTCAAATCAGGAGATCAGGGGTCAGAAAGTAATCCAGTTCTGGTCCTAGCTCTGTCCCTAAATTGGGACAAGTCTGGGTAATTCTTTGGGGATAATCTATGCGAAAAGGGGACGCTCCAGGGAAATCATGAATGATGCTAACTTATTTAGTCATTGTCTAAATAAGCATTCCTTTCGCCACGGCAGTCTAGCCATTTTGCCTAAAAGTTGGTAGATGGAATTTGCCCCAGGGTATGAGCATCTTAAGAAAGATGTTTTCAGTGTAGTGTTTAAAAAAATAATAAAATCTATAACAATTATGCAGGGTGTCTTAAAGTTCATGTAACAATTCACTGCTTTCTGCTCATTAAGCATTTCTATTTTTCTTATTGTTAGGCCAGTAATTTCACTTCTCAGGAAATAATCAGCGATGAGGGAAGAGGTTTATTACAAAAATGTCCATGGTGGCACTTAAAAAAAATTAAAGTGAAAAATTGGACAGGACCTAAGTGTCCAATAATAAGGGACTGATTGGGTAAATTATTATAAATCTACTTAATGGACAATAATGCTTATGCTAAAATAATGTTATAAACAATTTAAATGACTTAAGAACATCCTCATGATACAATATTAGATTGAATATGTAAAAGAAGAAAACCATAATATTGTATCACCATCAATTCTTTAAAAATGCACATAATAAGATTATAAGGAAATTCAGAATAATGTGATAGTGTTATCTTAAGATGGTGAGGTTGTTGGTGCTTTGCATTCCCTTATTATATTTTTCTATATTTTCTGGTTTTGGAACAAATATTGCATTTTTTTTTATATTTATTAAAGTAATACAAAGACATGGTTTAAAATAAACTAACAATATTTGAAAAGCCAATAGTGAAATAGATCAAGTCTAGCTCCCCAGAAATAACTGTTCATACTTTTTCTGCCATTTCTTTGGGTATTCCCTTCCAAGTGTCTATATAATGTGTTTATTCCTCTATTACAGGAATCATGAATTTCAGAAATTTCCTATTGGTTTCTGATTATGAGAGTTGAGGAATTATCACTCTTTAACCAAATCCCCCAATTTCTCTTCCTACCTTTCTATGTCTCAGTTTAATTATATATAAATACTGGGTTAAATCAATAATAATGTACATAATTGTGACTGTGTAAATATTGTTCATGGCTGAACTATGTTTAATTTCCTCTATATGTATTTCATTTTTTTATTCTGAATTTTCCAACTTCTCTGCATTGACTAGTCAACAGTTTTCTAAATGGACAGACACAGTTCCAACCAGTCTTTGTGTTCTATCCTTTTTCCTTGACAGCATCTCCCTGACCCCTCTTGTTGGATAGTTTACAAGTCTATAGCTCAATATTGTTTGGGACTCATTATCGCTGGTCTGCCATATTGGATTCCTCAGATCTTGTTTCTTCTTCTTTCCATATTACTCCTTCCTTTTGGATGGAGTGCATCCATCATCCACTCAGAAGCTTCCCAAAGAAAAAGTGCATGGGAGACAAATATTTGGGGTCCTTCCATGTCTAGAACTGTCTTGACTGTAGGGTCCCATTTAATTGATGGTTTAGCTGGGTATAGAATTCCCCCTCGGGCATTTCAGGAACATTCCATCTTCTAGCACTTGTTCTTGCTGTTCAGGGTGATGAGCAGGGGGTCCTGAGCCATCAGGATGCAGGCAGAATGAGACAGGGCTCAACAGAAGGAGCCAGAACCAATAGTCTAGTGGGAAGGATGAATAGGAATAGATACAGAGAAAAAATGTAAGTCACAGAGGTCAAATTCCAATTGATTGTTAAGGATGAAAGAATCAGGCAAAAAACTATGTTGAAGTAGGCAAGACGTGGAGTTCAGAGAAGTCAGCTCGGGTCTGCTCCCTGGTTCTTGCAGGCTGAGTTTCGAGTTTAGGGTGTCAGAGAAGCAGAGAGGTCCAGGGAGCAGAGGTGGGGTGAATTATGATCCAAGGAGGGACCCCCAGTCTCGGTCAAGCATAGGTTTTTTGCTGGACATGGGTTTTTCCTGTGCTGACAGCTTCCCGAACAGAGTCAGAAGACTGAATCTTCTTCTGATCCAGACAGACAGGCAAAGTTCCTGGGACCCATGCAGAGGCCCTGAATTTGGTTTTGATGAAGGCATTCCAAAAGCACTCTCTCTCTCTCTTCCACTCTTTCCAGCAACATCTCCTCACATTCCAGACAGAGAAGAAAACCCCAACTTTCAAGACGAGCTTCCACCACCTGCAGATGAGCTGGTAGGCTTAGACTTCACCAACCAGTGTCCTCAGGGAATGGAGTCAGCTCCGCAGGGCTGCTGATGACCCGAGTTCCATGCCCCCAGAACTCACCGCTGCCGAGTCTATTTAAATAGCGGCACCCAGGAACTTGTCTGTCTGGGCTTATTTGCACGGTGATGTATGGGAGAGACACACACTCAAATAGGCTTGGGTCTGAGGTCATATGTAGTTTTCGTGCTGAAAGTGATTCTGGTGGGAAAGAGAAACAGCTTAAAACCTCCTAATACTCATATTGCCTTCAAACGACCTCAACCAAACACGCTGGAAATACACTCCTCCCCTTTGAAAACACTGACCTTCTTCCGAATTAGTTTCCCCAGAAGTTTGAACAAGGAATCAATGGGAAAAGAAAATGATTTGGGCTCACAGCTGAGCAGCGGACAGCTTTTCCAAGTGTTTTTATCATCTTGCAAGAGCGGGTATGCTTGAGTAGTGTTAGCAGCTGTCTGCCTGGGTGGATTTCAAGCTCTGAAAGCCAGCACCTCTGTCATTCAAGGGTTTGATCTGTTCTAACACATTTATTTCTGCCAAGCCCCTTGCCACTCTTTAGAAGGCGATGGGATGACAGGCAGGCTTGCAAGTAAGTTACTGGCCCACAGGAGAAGTTATTTTCTAATCAACCCCAACTTCTCTTAAAATAAAACCAGATACCAAGAGACAGTGAAGTAGGATTCCTTCGTTTTCTCCAGCGGATGCTCAGCTGTCATGAGGGGCTTCATGATCCCACATTTTAGTTCTACCCAGTCCCTACTGCGTGCTAAATTACCGAGTAGTTTACCAAGGACTCGTAAGATGGTCTCAGATGCTTGAAACTTACAGTGAGAAGATCAGGCTAGAAGAAGAGAGTAGAAAGTGTTACTATGAGTACTTCTACTACTGTCACATTACTACCACTGTCGTTATTGCCGCCACTATTTTACTACTACGGGTACTATAACCACCACTACTGCCATTACTACTATTACTGCTGCTATTATCATTTTTCTACTCTTACTACTGATGCTGCTAGTTCTACTACTACTATCACTGCTGCCATTGCTACTACCTCTACTGCTTCTACTTTTACAATTATTTTACTGTTATAAGTATTGTGACTATCACCACCCCTATTACTACTATTACTACTGCTATTACTGTTTTACTACTCTTACTATTACCACTACCATTGATACTACTACCACTACTATTGCTACTAGTACTACTGCTGCTGCTTCTACAACTATTCTACTATTATGAGTGCTATTACTATCATCATTACTGTTACTGTTGTTGTTACTGATATTGCCATTTTACTGCTCTTACTATTACTACACCACTATTGTTACTGCTACTATTGCTACTCTACCACTACTGTTATTAGTACTACTGCTGCTGCTACAACTACTTTACTATTGTGAGTACTATGACAGTCATCACCACTAGTACTGCTGTTACTGTTTTACTATTCTTACTACTCTTGCTGCTTTTGCTGCTATTATTACTATTACCACTGTTCTTATTACTGCTACTACTGTTGCTACTCTAGTACTATAACAGTTACTCCTCTGCTGTTGCTACTACTACAACTACTACTATTGTTACTAGGACTAGCTGCTGTTCTATTTTTTGCACCTCTGTGACCATACCACTGTGTATATATGATGTTGCTTACTACGTCCCAAACCTACCAAGGTAAGGAATATATATTTTTTAAGATTTATTTTGTGTTTGACTGACAGAGACAGAGAGAGACAGAGAGAAGGGGGAGGGCCCAGAGCAGTCTCCATAGTTGTACGTCATCAGTTTTCCACATGGTTTCATTCCACACAGCTGGGTGGGGACCACACAGGGTAGAAACTGGGTTGGGGGCCTCTAGCATGGGAGGCATGCCCCCTTGAGCCAGGGGGCAAGAGCTGCACTGGGGAGTTCCCTGCATGGGAAACACACCCCAGTTCAGCATTTGGGTCTGCACGGGCCAGGGCTGGGATTCGATCCTCAGTCCCCGGGGCTGTAAAGCAAGTGCTTAACCCACTGAGCCATCCCGGCTTCCCCTTAGTGTAGGGAATATTGACTCGGCCTTACGTATGAAGATCTGGAGACAAAGAGATCAAGGTAAATCATCCAAGACCACCCAGATGAAAGAGATGGCACTGGGGTGGACACCAGATTGCCTTGACTCTCTTAACCCGGGTGCTCTGCTGAACCAAACAAACATGAACACAGTAATAGAAAATTCCTCTGCCCGGTGACTGTAATTCCCACATGAGAAGACGTGAATTGCACGGATCCCAAGAGGCGCCTCTTGTGGTAAAGACGTGGGTACAGGGACATCCTCCCCTGCCAAGCTCCTCAGCTGGGTCTCTCTCTTCTTCTTTCTTCGTCTGTCACAGACACTCATGCTCAGAAATGCACGATGGTGTCTTTGATGGAGAGAGCAATTTCACTTAGCTGCCCTATTTTACTTTAAAAGGGAAATGAGCTGATGCCCTAGATTTGGGAGAAGACTGATGCATCTCCATTTATCTTTTTGCTCACTCTTCTTATTCTGAGCCCCAAACTCAAGCTGACAATTTTTCTCCTTAATAGGCTTGGGTCCGGAGAACCTGGAGCTTCCATCCAAATCATGCTTCCTCCTTCCCTACCTGACTCTCCACACTTACACGCAGTCCATTTACTAAGAAATTGAGCTCATCCGAGGGAGCTCTGTTAATTACTCCATCTGATAAAGACACGGACTGAGCACCTAATAATAATCGCTAATACTTACCATGCTCTTATGGTGAACACTTCACATATCTAATGCCATCTCATCCTCAGGGCAGCCCTCTTTGATGGTACCATTATCACCCCTCCAGGGAGGACAGATAGTGAAAGCTCAGATTAAGGAACTTGCCCAGGGTCATTGGCTTTAGGTAGCCGAATTCACTCTATTGAGCCAAACAGTTATAATTTAGTGGTAATAGTTTTGTGTGTGTTTGGGAGAGGATATACAGATAAATGAGGCTCAAGTGCTTCCTTGAATGTTGCTTGAAACCCAATGATGAGTGAAAGATGTGGACACATGTAAACAAAAGCTTGAACAAAGGACGGGGCGTGGCTGGGAGGTGGGCTGGAGTCAGAAAGTCGGCTGAGCCTGGCCTGAATATGAAACCCACCCGCGGTGAGACCCCAACTCATACTGTGGGTCATCGTGTTGGGAGGCGGCCAAGCTGACTGTGGTCTGGGGGCAGGAACAGACGGCAGACAAGGTGAGTTGAATGGCTACATGAAAGCTGCTGCCGCAGGCGTATTTAAAGAGGATGAGGCCCAGCAGGCAAGTCACTGCTCAGGATCACGTGACAGGGTGTGAGCCTGTGTCCCTGGGCGCTGTTACCTAGGCTCTCTCTGGACTCTCGGTGTGTGGTTTGCAGCTGAGGGTGTTTCTGAATGCTCGTGAGGAGGTGTGGTGTAGCTTCTGACCATATCAATGTAGATAGAACAATGGAGCAGAGTAGATCGGACGGTCCAATGGGAATTCTAGACTCTTGAAATGCAAAGGACAGCCAGGACAGAGTGACGAATCCATCACATTCCGGAGCAGCTAGCTCCCAAACCATGCCTGAGACAACATGGCTTGTGACTACCACGCTCCTTTGCTATCTACCCACCACCCGCTCAGGGCTCCGTGGCAGGTTGGGACCTCGGTTGTCCACAGAAGTGACATCCGGTGGCCTGTATTATCTTCTTCCCCTTCCCAAACACACCATGGTCACGGTTCCTACATCCACCTCCCAAATCACTTTCACACAGATGAACCCTTGTCTCTGAGTTGACTTCTGGGACCCCCAAACTTAGGCACAAGGTCGTCTCAGGCTCTTTGGTGTTTGCAAAACTCGGGTTATATTTGCTTCTGTTGAAGCTCGTCCCGTCACCATGCTTTGGCCATCTGCACTTATGATACGAAAGTCTTAAACGTTGCCGGAGGGCAGATGATGATGGAACTTGGCATTTGTGTTGGTTGACTCAGACTTGCTTGTTTTGACTCAAATGGGTGAGGGGAGGGAAGATGTTAATCAAAAAAGGGTTTGGCCACAGAGAAGTTGCTTGCCGCACTCTCTGCTGTGTTTCCATTGGTTACAATATGATCTATTGTCCATAGGGGCGGCCTTGTCAGTGACAAGAGGCTCTTTTCTTTCATCTTTCTGTTTAATTTTCTTTCTAGTGACTTTAAAGGAAGAGCTCTTTGGCATGGAGAATCACTTTGGATTGTAGCAGCAGAGATCCAGAATCCTTTTCCTATTTCTTTTAATAGTCATTCAGGGACAGAGGGTAATTGAATTAAGACACTTTCAGGAGGTGAATTATAGGCTAATAACTCAGACCTTTCTGCTTAATAGGCTCTGGCCTGTGGCCTTGGGTCCAAGAGTTCCAAAGGGGTGAATTACGGCTCCATAACTCACGAGGTCCCATTTAAAGAGACCCTGGTTAGAGATAATTAACATCAACAACCAAGTCAGGCAGAGACAACCCAAGATCTAAGAGGAAGGGACATGGATGAAGACAGATGAATTTGGAAACTTTGCTCCTCACTTCCAAGAAGTTAGACGTCAGAGAATCAATACCAGAACCTCAGTAAAAAATGAACGGCCTCCGAACCCAGCAGAACTCTGGGTATCTCTCACCAAAGATCCAACTCACATGTGTGGAAATCTTCAGAGCTGCATCATTCAGATCTGATAAAATAACTAATTGGGCTTTGAGCCTCAGCCAGGACGTAGGTGAGGTGTTCAGCAGGGACTTGCATACTGGAGGCAGAATGGACGGTGTCTTCCTAGGAAACCCCAATGTCCCTCTTCCTGTCCTCCCCGAAAGTGATTTTCTCACTGATGTCTGAAATTTCACCATTCACAATTCACTTGTTTGGATTAAACATCGATATCCTCTATTTCCTCTTTTTAAAAAGAAGTCGATGTTGTAGATAAGTATATGTACGGCACCTAACTCGTAGAGAGCGATGAGGTCACATCACAAGTGACAGTCTATCAGCTCTTGGGAAATGGCTTACCCTCTCTGTGTTCCAAGTTTCTCACCTGTACTAAGGGGATGCTAACAATACCAACTCCTTAAGATTGCCATGAAGGTTCGATAAAGAAATGAATGTAATATTTAGTAAGAGGTCTGACATTTTGATAAAGAAGAAGCAAGCTTATTTAAAAATATCCTTCAGAGAGCCATGTGCATGCCAAGTATCCCAGAACTTTGTTCTTTTAAAGTCTAGAATGTGAATGTCATTCCATGTAAGAAAAAAAATAAGGATGATGAATTCAATATAGTTCATAAATACTTTTTTTTTTTTTTTAAATATAGCACTAATGACTATTTGGCCACCTCTTAAGTAAATCTGACTTTTGGAAATTTTTATACTAGAAAACTAGAGAAAATCACCTTAACTTCAAGTGTTTCCATTTAATCGAGGAAATCAGAGCCCCCTAATACCATTTTTACTCCTTCTCAGAATTCTGATCTATCATCTGCCAAACTTCTTCTGTCTGTCCCAAACTTTTACCTAAAACTTATCTTACATTACAGCTCATTAAAATAAAAATAAAATTTACTTTGCATCAAGATGAAAAAATATATAGCTCATTTATTATTAGCATATAAATGGCATTTTTAGTGTCACTCTTGACTCAAAATCACTTACATTTTCAATGATCACAGCACACAAAATTAATTTTTGATAGCCTAATGTGATGTGGCTGAACATTCTTATTTCTTTTTGTGCTTTAAACAGCAAACTGTATCCACTGCTATTCATAGCAAATTTTAGATAATGAAGCAATTAAAAATACATGGATTTAAGATCTTATCTCATTTTTCCTTTGGCCGATTTCTGCTTCATTATTCATGAAGGGATATGTTTAATTCAGAGTTAGTAATTGCAGATATATCTAGGATAAATTGTGCCTCACGTTCTTTACCCACTTCAATTTAGTTTTGCAAATAGATCTCAATTTGAAAAAAAAAAAGTTGAGAGAGGGGCGAGTATGAGTAAAATGCAGGAATTGTGTGGATTGTGTGTGTGTTGCTGGGTGTATCCAAACAAGATCTCAAAAATGTTAATAATCACATTTCCTGAGGATTTATCCAGAGCCAGGCACTACTATGCTGACCGATATGGCCTTTTATTCAGTCTTGAGAGTAATTTTATACGGGAGTACAGTTAGTGTTCCCATGACTTCGATATGGAGACTGAGGCTCAGAGAGGTTACAAAACTGGCCAGAGGTCACACAGAAACGACCGAGAACCAGGGTCAGCGCCTGGCATGTCTGCCTCCAGAGCCTGTGTGTCCAACCCCGCATTGCACTGTTTCCTGGGGCCACGTGCATCTGATTCTCCAAGAACTTGGTTCAAAGGCCTTTGAAATCACCGTGCTGCCCATCCTCAGAGCATCCACAGTTTGTAAAGTTTCTGGTCTGAGGAGCTTGTCCCTCACTTGGTATCTGTGAACCCTAAATACAGGGCTATCAGGAGACAATCCAGGCATAAACACCTCACCTTTTCATATTATGTGGGGGCTGGATACTTTCTAGACAGCCCTCAGATATTCTAAGAAGTAACAGAACTGGTATACGTGGTTTCTTGGAATGCAGCTTGTCACGGGGCATTATATGCCAATAAAAGAGAAAAAGGAAAAAAGAAAAGAAAAGGAGGCAAGAGAGAAGACAAGAAAACAAAAAGAAAATAGCCCGAGAACGTTTGGTTATAAGTTAAATACATTCTGATGCATTTATTCAGTCTTATGTCCTGTAGCTGTTAAAAATGAAAATTAGGGGAAACCGGGAGGGCTCAGTGGGTTAAGCGCTCGCTTTGCAGGCCTGGGGTCTGAGGATCGAGTCCTGGCCCCGGCCTGTGAGGACCCATATGCTAAACTGGGGTGTGCTTCCCATATAGGAGGTCCCCAGCCCAGTTCCTGCCCTGCGCAGCCCCCGCCCACCTGTGTGGAACGAAACCATGTGGAAAACAGATGATGTGCAACTATGGAGACGGCTCTGGGCCCTCCCCCTTGTCTCTGTCTCTGTCTGTCAAAAACAATAAAATAAATCTTAAAAAAACAAAAATGAAGATGAGAATCTTAGCTGACGACCCTGAAACCATGACGGTTATCAGGTTTGCAAAACACTACGTGTGATGTATTCCTCTTATAACAAAAAACAATATAAACATACGCATATGTGTGTAAGGGGCGAGAGACGGCAAAACAGTACCGGCCTGTGGAAATATCATGCATGTGTATTTGCAATTGAACGTGTGTGCAGCCACATTGAAAGAGTGAAGCGAAAGGTGAAGTTAGTGACATAGTTCATGTATCCCCAAATCCCCAACTATGATCATTTCAACCTGTAACCAAGCGGAAATTATTAAAGAGCTATTTAATGTTTTTTGCCTGTTTTGTTTGTTTTCCATACATCTTTGGAAGGCGGTGTGCCTTTCACACTAACAGCGCGTCTCTGTTCGGACGAGCCACATTGTCACAATAGTGACCACCGTGTAGCACAAGGCAAATCTAGAGAGATACCCACAAACAGTTATCCCCAACGGGTTGATTTGGGTGGTGTGATTAGGAGGTGTTTTTCCTTTTGTTCAGCACACTTTTCTAAACTTACAGACGTTTTGTTTTATAAACAAAGCAGGACATCACTAAAGCGATACGGTTCTTTCCAACTTAGGGGAGAAGTGTCTGTGTGGATCAGATAAGTCACGTGTCCAAGGTCACGCAGCTAAGAATCTGTGGGACGAGGGTTTGAACCAGTGGCCCAGTGCAAGAGGCCAAGCTCTCAGAGGAGCAGGGGACTCAGGAGATGCCACTGGCCTCCCTTCCCGGGCTGGGACCTTCACAGTCTGCACAGCACCTTCCGCTCCGGCTGCCGATGGCCGCTGTCCGGGCCTCCCCCCAAGGCCTGACCCACTCGGCTTCCAGCCCGGATGCGTCCCCTCTGGCAGGGCAGGGTGGCCTCTGCTTGGCGGCCGCTGTAGGCGCACGAGGTCACCCTCATCACTTAACGATACTCCGAGGCGGTCGTGTGGCCATTGCTGGTGGACGAAGATCTTTCATAAACATGGAAGTGTCATTCCTGATTCTCTCCCACTGTCCACACGTTGTATTGACCCCTCACCATGGTCCCCTCCTGTAGGTGCTGGGCACTTGGCAAAGAACCAAACAGGTGACATTGCCACCTATATGGAGCAGCCTGGCAGGGGAGATAGAAAAACAAAATGCAAGCCAATACATATGCAGGGTGGGAGATGTTGATGAGGGCTATGGACGCAAATAACGGAGAGAAACGAGAACAGAGGTGACCTTAGGAGGATCAGGAGGGTATGTCTGATAACGTGACTTTGTGCTGACATAAGGGAAGTGACGGAGCAGTCTTGAGTCGATTGGAGGGACAGCCATCTAGTGAGTGCAAAGGCCCTGGGGCAGGAGTGAACTCAGCCTGATTGGAGTACAACTGATTCTGCTCGTTGGAAGTCTGAAGAGATTGAGAGTTTGTGACTCAGGTGGACTTGAGATAACTGATAGGCAATTGTAAGATATTGATATTGCTGCAATAGAACCCCTCTTGGTCACCCCAAAGAGTTGACAGTGACAAATAGAAGGAGGAACACCTGAAAAAGAGGCTGTTCCTCTTGGGGTCCATGCGGCCTCGAGAGTTAAGATGTGAGTCGAGAGCATCGCGGCCTTGCAGGACCTTGCAGGCAGACGTAACGAAAGGGCGTGCCAACCCCGAGGAAGTCATAGAAGTCTTAGGAAGAGGGTGGACTCACGCTTATTTGAAACTCACCTGAGGGGGTGACCCCAGCTTACGTCTGGGTACAACCCATTGAAGACACCAAATATTGGGAGAATCGTATCATCTTCATTTGGTTTCTTCTCGGTGGATGCGCCCTGTGATTTAAAAAAATAAAAAAATTATTTTATTGTTTTTGACAGAGACAGAGAGAGACAGACAGAAGCGGGAGGGCCCAGAGCCGTCTCCATAGTTGCACGTCATCAGTTTGCAACATGCTTTTGTTCCACACAGGTGGGCGGGGGCCGTGCAGGGTAGGAACTGGGCTGGGGGCCTCCCGCATGGGAAGCTCACCCCAGTTCAGCATGTGGGTCCACATGGGCCGGGGCTGAGATTCGATCTTCGGTCCCTGGGGCTGCAAAGCGAGCGCTTAACCCACTGAGCCCTCCCGGCTTCCCACCACCCTGTGGTTTTAAACTTGGTTTTCACAATGGCTCTTTTACGTCTATACTGAATAACAGAAAGGGCGGTGGGTGGACAGCCAAAGAAGGCCGCGTGAACAGGCTTCGTCAAATCGTGTGCGTGCTTGGCCTCCGGCCACTGCTCTTTGGGCTAGAATTTGCTAGAAGAAAGCCTGAGAGATGGAAATTCTATTCAGGCCACAGAGATGCGGGATCAAGGGAGACCAGCCCTGCGGCCCCGGCCTGCAAATGACCGTTTCCAGAGTTTCTTTAGAGTGCAGAGGAGATGGTGTCCAAGGAAAAAAAAAAGGGAGGATTCGCTTCGCCTGCCAACGGCGCCCACTGCCAGAGTGCCATGCCATCTGGATGCCATCCTAATAGACTCCGTCCTCCGCGCATGGTAACTCGGTGTCACCCTGCATAAGCGCTGTGACATAATCTCTGGTGTCGGTCTCAGCGGGTCCCTGCCTAGCTTGGGAAGCTGACCACACATCCTCCGGACCTCAGTTTCCCCTACTGGAAAAGGAACGTAATTAGTAGAAGGGGGAGAAAGGTGGTCGTCCTGCCGGCTGATGGAGAGCAGAAAGCTTAGCAGAAAATCTGGCCGGTGGCCAACTCTTAATAAAGGTGAGTATCCAGTAAATGCAAACAGCTCGCCCATCAGCAGAGAGCTCCTTGTATTTTGCTTCCTTCCGTCCACCCCCGTGTTTCCCGGGAGAAAAATGACGGGGACTCACGTTGCAAGAAAGAACTCGATGCTCCGGAACTCCCCATCCAAAGCAGGCAATGTTCCATGTGCTGCCGTTGGTTAAGTGTCCAGCGGGCGCCTGTCAGACAAGACCTGGCTTTTCATCTCTCTTTCTTGGCCGTGTCACCTGCCCGTGACCTTGACGGTGGCCGGCTGCTGCGTGTTCTGCAGGGTGTTGATAAGGGTGCTGACGACTTTCGAAGCCGTGTCTGCCGGAAACCACAACACGGGCCCTGCCCGGCCTCCACGGCCACACAGTGAAATCAGAAAGGCTCACACTGCCCAGGACATGGTCCATGCCACTTCCCCCCAGAGGGGTCCCGATGGCGGAGTGAGCGCAGCCGGATCCGGTTCTCTGATGACCAGCGATCCTGGAGGAGGAGGTGAGCAGCCTGGGGTGGGACACGAAGCCCTCGCTGGATTGACAGGGTCCCAGGATCTCAGACACGGGGTGGGCAAGGGACCTCTCACCCCAGTGACAGCTGTGGATGCTGCAACGCCTAGCAACACCCCCCTCCTCCCCATCTGGTCCACCAGGAACCTTTGCACAGAGCCGGGCTGAGCTGTCTCAAAAAAAGTAAGACACTCCACTCGTCTCACTTGGTAAACGTAATGCCAATAGTGATGTTGGGAGGGAGTCTAGGGCCAAGGGAGAGGCGGGGAGGCACTTTATACTTCATTAGCGTCTGAAGTACAGCACCTTCATGTAAAAGTCAAATAGAGGGGAAGCTGGGATGGCTCGGTGTGTTGAGCGCTGGTCTTGCAGCCCCGGGGTTGAGGATCGAGTCCCGGCCCCAGCCTGTGTGGACCCATGTGCTGAACTGGGGTGTGTATCCCATGTGGGAGGCCCCCAGTTCGGTTCTTGCACCCCCAGTATGGCCCATAGCTCATGGCGGTGTGCCTCCCTGTTCAGTTCTCAGCATGGCAAAATTCCTATGTGTGAGGTCCCTGGCCTGGTTCCCACCCTGTGCGGCCCCGCCCACCTGTGTGGAACGAAACCATGTTGGAAGCTGATGATGTGCAACTATGGAGACGGCTCTGGGCCCTCCCCCTTCTCTCTGTCTCTGTGTCTGTGTGTCTCTGTCTCTCGATCTGCCAAAACAATAAAACAAATCTTAAAAAAAATAGAACTACCAGCTATTCTTGGACATTTGCTAGATGTGAGATGCCACTCTTAGGCGCTGGCCTTGCCTGGACACGATTCTGCGAGCGAGCTCTAGGGGTTATGATGCCCATTCTGCAGCTGGAATGAGGTAAATAAAGCCAAGACTGGCCCCAAGACGGGCAGTCCTTACAACCTGCGTTGTTTCACACTTTTGACCAGCTGCACAGACGAGAACACGAGGATCCTCCCCGTTTGGGAAGATGATTTGGGAATAGCTTTTGAAGTTGACAGTGTATACACGTTCACCTAGATGTTCCACCTATGCTACGTGGGAGATCCTCCCATCTCCGCTCAAAGAGATCGTACAACATGTACAGAAGGTGTGAATATGTGTTATGTGTTAATGGAAATGTTGACAAAGCACAGCGACCTCCACAACAAACTCTCTCCCTTCGCCAGGAGCCCAGGTTCCCTGGGCAGTCCCGATGGCTTACCCACGTTGGGCAGGTGTGTGGCAGTGGTTAAAAACATCACAGCAGGAACCCGCCAGATGTGGTTCTGCTGGGGGGACTCATGTCATGACTTCAGAAAGTGGACCAGCAGCGTCTCCCCGGGATCAGATGACACAGCCACAAAGCTGCTCAACACACCCTCAGCGTGAATGACACACGCGTGTGCCCTCTCCTGACGTATGCCCCCTGTCACTGCCGCCCCTTGAGATCCATAAGCAACGTGCACGAATCTCAGATGGACAGCTCACTGAGTTTTCACGAGGTCTGTCAGGAGCCGGCTGGGCCTGGTCGCAGCACAGAACATGCCAGACTCCCCGGGCAGCCCCCCTCCGACTTCGCTCTTGGTCAAGTTGACCTGTACGCTCCTTTGCGTTTTCGTATGCATTTTAGAATCCCATCGATCCTTTCCATTGGAAAAATGTCCTGTTGGGACATTAAAGTGAGATTGCGTTGAATCGATACATTTGTTAATTTGAGAATTTCAGTTAGATTGGGACCGTTTCTTCCCTAAATGCGCAAAAGAATTTACTGGTGACACCATTTGGGCCTGGAGTTTTGTGTGTGTGTGTGTGTGTGTGTGTGTGTGTGTGTGTGTGATGGATTATAAGTGGAGATTCAGTGTCACTATTACCTACAGGCGTATTCGTGTTTTCTGATACTGGTTTTGTGTCTGTGTATCTGTTTTGCTAAGTTGTTCTTAAAGATTTCCCATTTCCGTTCTATTATACAAAGCATGAAGGAATTACTTCGATACTCTGTCCTGTGTCTTGATTCTGGTGATGTTTACTTGGGGACATACATTTGTCAAAGTTTATTTAACCGTATGCTTAACATGGGTACATTTAATTATTTTACCTACAATTTTGGAAAGAAATGTAGGAGTCCAATAATATCTAGTGTCAGCAGTAAAATGGGGTATACACTGATACAACCGTTTGGGAAATAATTTGGGAAGATCTTTAAACCTTGAAAACGTTATGCATGCCGTCCCCTAGACATTCTACCTATAGGTGCTCGCCGTAGGGAAATTTTCCTATATATCCTCAAGGAGAACATACAACCTGTGCTGTTTGTAAGGTCTGTTTGTAACAGAAGAATGTGAAAACATGTTCCTGTCATTGAGAACATCGATTGTAGAAATAAGGTTGAAAGCTATGTTTTATGATGTCCCATCCTGTCTCCAAGTCCAGAAACCCAGGGTGTGTGTGTGTGTGTGTGTGTGTGTGTGTGTGAGACTTCAGGGGCAGAAGATACAAGAAAGTGTCATTGTAGGCAGCACGGCGGATCCACCCTCTAAGACCCTCACCTTTGGAAGTCAACACTAAGCCTGTTGCTGTCTTTTCTCTCACCCATCTTGACGCTCCCCTGCCCAGCTCTAGAATTTGCTGGGTGATTGCACTTCCCTGCCCCGCTCTAGAATTTGCTGGGTGATTGCACTTCCCTGCCCCGCTCTAGAATTTGCTGGGTCATTGCACTTCTCTGCCCCGCTCTAGAATTTGCTGGGTCATTGCACTTCTCTGCCCCGCTCTAGAATTTGCTGGGTCATTGCACTTCTCTGCCCCCCTCTAGAATTTGCTGGGTCATTGCACATCTCTTACCCCGCTCGCTTCATCTGAATAGCTGCAGTCACAGTGAGAAAATTCAGACTCCCAGCTGGGGGCCCCAGAGAGTTTATTTGTGAGAATGGACCTGTCTTCACACTTGATGCAGTCTCTGAATACACAGCCTCTGAATGGACGGCTAAAAGCCGAATAGGGCTTTCTCACGGTACACGTATTTCCTCGTTGAATCTGCACAACAGTTCTGCAAGGAAGTAGGAGCTTCTCTCCCCTCTTTCCAGATGAGAACACAGAGTCGCAGAGAGGAGAGGCGATTTGCCTAGGGTCACACAGCGGCATGTGGCAGAGACCGGCTGGGAAGCCGAGTGCTCTGGTTGCTGGCAAATTACATGTGCTTTCTCTTCCATGAAGGGTGGCTGACTTTGGGGAAAAAAAAGGCGACTTTTTTGTGTTTCTGTAACACTTGAATCAGTAACGAAAACTGACGTTGGCTCTGAGCCTCAGCCCGCCAGATTTGATGAGGAATTCACTCTCAGTATTGCTTAGGGGGCTCTTGCACCCTCTTGGGGCTATGCAAGCACCTCCGGGCTTGTGAGCAAAGCGAAGCACCGCTTGGTTGTGAGTTTCCTGGGGGTGTCATGGTTCATGGTGTGGTTCCGGCTATGCCATGAGGCTGGGAACCCCAGCCCTGTGCCGTTTTCCCTGATGATGCCGTGACAGCCCTCAGAGCATCGTTTCTGTGGACCACACACCCAGACACAGACCTAGTGACCTCCAGTCACTCGTCACATTCATGAGTAGCCATCGCCCAAGCTTCCACCCCTTGCAGAATCCCCATTCCTGGTTTGCTCACACACCATCCATCCCAGGGTATATCCCTTCCTCTCTGTTCCAACCCCATTCCCCTTTGTGGCCGAGGGAGGGCGCCCCAACCTCCAGGGCCCCAACATTATAGCTGTGTTTTCTGTCACATAACTTACCTGTGGACGGACACATAGCTGGTTGCCTTCTGCAACCACTGCCTAGAACTCGTGACGGGACACTTTCATCATCTCAGAAAAACGTCTCGTGACCTTTTTCATTTGTGGCCTCTACGCTCAGCCACAGCCACTGTCTGACCCCCATCGCTAGAGATGAGCTTTGTGAGCGTGTGCTAATCACATACATTGAATCCGACAGTAGATACTCTTCTGTGTCTAGCTTCCTTGGCTTAACGTAATGTTTTTGGAAATCATCCAGGCTACGCTTTCCCATATTTCATTCCTTTTTATTTATTTTTTATTGAGGATTAGGATTGCCTGGTACGGCTCTGTCTCAATGATCTATTTTCCCATTCATAGACCTTTGCCTCATTTCCAGCTGGGGGCTGTTGTGAATTTAGCTTCTGTGAGCGTTTCTCGGACACATCTTTGTGTGGATATATGTGCTCGTTCCTCTTCAATACCATCTCCACACTGAAACTGGGGGTCACAGGGTGGGAGTTGGCCTCATTTCATGAGAAACTGCCCGATTGCTTTCCAGCGGGATTGGAGTCTTTCACACGCCCCCAGCAACGTGTGGGAGTTCCGATCACTTCTTACCCTTCCAGGACTCCCGTCCTTTTTTTATTCCATTCCCGCCTACAGCAAAAAACAGGGCGCTGTTTGTTTTGCCAGCGGAGTTTTCTGCCACATTACACTGCCTGTTTCTACCGGTGACATCTACCCCAAATTTTATTTTATTTTTAAAGATTTATTTTATTGTTTTTGACAGAGACAGAGAGAGACAGAGAGAAGGAGGAGGGCCCAGAGCAGTCTCCATAGTTGTACATTGACAGGGTTTCGTTCCACACAGGTGGGCAGGGGCCACGCAGGGTGGGAACTTGGCTGGGGGCCTCCTGCATGGGAAGCACACCCCAGTTCTCCATATGGGTCTGCACGGGCCAGGGTTGGGATTCGGTCCTCAGTCCCCAGGGCTGCAAAGCGAGCGCTTGACCGACTGAGCCATCTCAGTTTCCCCCTCAAATTTTACAGAAATGGTTTTCCATTTCTACTCTGCCATCTGCCTTGCCTTAAACCTCATCCCAAACCTTAATTTCTTGAGGACAGCTTGGAGAAGTGGAAAGGAATATCAATCAAGGAGTGATCTACAGAACTCAAAGTAGTTGAGAAATAGGTACAGAAGGGCTTTATTTGGGGTAAGCAGATAGGGTGGAAAAATTCTAGGATTCTGGACTCACATGGTCCAGTTCTTTACTGACTGTCTTAGACAAATCATTTAATAACGTTGAGGTTCAGATTCACTGACTATAGGGTACAGACAGAGAAAATTAAATTCATAAAGGATGTCAAAGGGCATGTGACAAATTAGGTACTTGCTCCTAAATACATTTCACATTTTAGTTTGTATCAGTCAGGATGGGCTGGGTTGTGCTGTGGTAACAAGTAGCCCCCCAAATCTCAGTGGTTTAGCACAGCAGAATTTTACTTTTCGTCATGCTACAGGTCTAGCACTGGTTGTTGGAGTTCTCTCATGTCGCTTGAGATCCTAGCCCAATGGAGGTGCCACCTGGATATAATGAGGACTTGCTGGGACAGTTAGGTTTTGAGTCATTTCGTCAACAAATGCGTACTGAAGAAGCTATTCTGTAGTCAACAGTGGAGATACAGAAACAAAAGATACTGTAAACTGCTTCCAGGAGAACTTAGAGTGTCACACTAATAACAACCACACGAACAGTCATAGTCACAGTAGCGCTAGCAGCCAGGAGTTATTCAGCCAGACACTGTATTAAGAGCGTATTTTATGCAGTAGGTGTGTTCCCAGTCACACAACTCAGGTGGGTGAAGTGGAGCTTTATTTTCCTATACCACTGAGTTCAATGTCCCCCTCAATCACCCGTTTGCACTAGGCACTGGAAAACCGAACCCGAGGAATTGGAGTCACTTCTGGCTTAAGGTTCCATCTGTTTTGGCTACTGCTCAGTGGACCCCTGTGTCTCTTTTGCCTTCCTTTCTAGCTTTGTCACCAGGCATACTTGAAGTTCCTGGTGTGGAGTGAAGGCTTAGTATTGGGACAGGCTAGCCCACGGGGAGACGTATCTCCTTCATTATCTCCATGTAGCGTAGCTATGTGTCCCTTTGGCTTCTACTACTGCTGACCACAGTCCTACAGTAGCCTTTGGTTTTCACGTCGATGCATCCACAACCCCACCCCCCAACCACAAGATGCCTTTGGTCTCCTGGTTCTCATAGCTACTTGCACACCCTTCTCAGAAGAGTGAGAAACCCCACCCCTATCTGCTTTCCCATCCCACACTGCAACAAACAGGGTCCACAGGCTGCCCTTCCTCTTCCGGTTCACCCCCACAGTCCCCTTGGTCACTCCTGCTCTGTGGCTTGGACGCCATGTTGGACAGGAAGCGTCTCTATAAGTGCTTGTAGATTCCTGTGGCTTTTCTGCTCTGGGATTTCTTCCCCCACACGCCTCTGTGGTTGCTTTTCTCATCCTAGACCATATTCATCCTGGTGATCGATGGCTGGCATGTGTATGTAATCTGAGTGGTTTCAAATGACCTCAAAAAAACCAAAGCTCTCCCCCAAAGATAGGCTGATAGGGCTCCTGCTAAAGATGGAAAACAGCCGGTACTATCAGCACTGTTTTGTAATATGGGCAAGTCTTGGACTGAAATAGCAGCCAAGGCCTGAAGCCGGAATCCATGCGAATTAAGATTCTGCGTCTGTTCATCATTAAGCCTATCCGTTGTTGGCTTTGATTAGAGCTATCAGTGGTAAGAGGAGAATTCAGATGTGTGTGTGCTCCACCTGTGTGCTTGAATTTCCAATCACCCGACATCCTGGTGTGGCCTAAACTAGAAGCTTTCTCCTGGGCAAAAGGAGGGAGTGGGAACAGAGTCGGTCTCTTCTCGCTGTGAAGCATTCTCTTTGATAATAGGAAGGTAAACAGAATCCTAATGCATTCCTTTATAACTTCATTTTTCGGCATCAGGGAGAACTAGCAGCCAGTATTTGGTATTTAAGGAAAACACACATTTATAATTCATCTGTATGCAGTCATCTACATTATAAATGTGACCCCAAAAGATACCTTCCTTAATAAGCAACTGAGAATTTATGAGCTGGCTTCCACCCGCCTCACGGCCATTATTTATCTTATATTAATGACCTTGCTACCCAGTAGACGGCTCTAAGTCTATTAACTTTGTTTTTTAATGTGATCGCTTGGATTTGGGGCAGGCCATTGGGCTCTGAGCTCATTTGCAATTTCTCTGTTGCTTATAAGGACTCTGATTTATGTCAAGGGGATGGAGCAATGCGTGGTGGAGCCTAATTTGGGTTCCCGCTTGGATCCAAGCCATCTGAGCTCGTCTTATGGACCCATCGAGCATCTATTTGAACGAGCTGATGTTCATGGTGGGGAGAGGCTCATCAGGGGCAATGGAGAGGTGGTGTAGACAAAGGATACCGCTATAGAACAACGCACCACTAGCTGGCTTAGGCCACACACCTTCTTGGTCTCACTTCTGGATCAGCGACTTGAAATCAGGGGGCTTCCTATGCCCATCTACAAAGTGGGGACCATCACTACTTACCTGTGGTCATTTTGGGGGGTTCAATGTAGCCGTGCATGCTACGGGGCTTAGCATAATGCCCCGCACAGAGTAAGTGTTCAATAAACCTGAGTTTGTAGTGTGATGTCTGCCCCTTTCCTGGTTCGTTAACTGGTTTCTGAACCTTCCGGCTGTAAAGAGAAACCGAAAGCCCTGTTTTCACAAGGGACTGCGTGAAATGGGTCCTGAGGTCCCGGATTTTACATTTGAAGTCAAGAGCCAGGGGCAAAGGAGTTATTACGGTGTGCGACCTCATTTGTCTCTCAGGGGGAGGATTAGAGACATGCAGGACACACATATTTGCTCTCCCTTATGCACACCTTGCCTCTTGCCTTGGTGTTTTTCTGGCTGGAAAGCACCCTTGCAGAAAACTGTTTCTCTACTCACAGAACACTTCTGACACGAAGCGTGTGTGGGCTTCCCCCCACACCAATCCATTCTCCAGCTCCCAGGATACCCCCGGGATGTCCCGCAATTCATGGAGGGTCATTCACTCAGTGTCCCTGGGTGGGGGAGGGGGCATGAGCTGAAAGTTGGTCTTTCAGGTGACCTACCCCCATGCTGAAGGTCACCAGGATCCCACCTACAGTCGCCTCATTAGAACCAAAGACGTCTCCATCACCCAAGGAACCCCAAGGGATTTAGGAGCTCGGCGTCAGGAACGGAGGGCAGAGACCAAATACGAGTATGTATGTGTCTCATTATGCCACCCGCTCTTCAGTGAGAATGACAGCTGACACCTCAGGCACGGTGCCACGCGCTCTGATGTGACTATCTCATGGAATAAGCTTGTGAGAGAGACTTTCATTTTGCAGATGACGAAATGGAGCTTCGGGGAGGTGAAGTCATTTCCCGGAGGTCACGCAGCCGAGGGATCCGGAACTCAAATGTCACCTGCCTGGAGCGTCCGAACGGAACCAGCCCATTGTCAACCCAGCCCGCAGCCCTCAAGCCTCAACGATTCACCAAACTAGCTCTGTGCAGCCAGTCGCATCCCTGCACGATGGATGCCGTGATTTCAATACCCCCAATGTTGTCCCTACAGAGGTGAGGTGCCTACTCAGCTCATTCACACAAATACACCCAGCCCCCCAAGGCCCAAGGGGCTCCGCCTTGCAGCTCCGAGCCTCCTCCGCTTTCTCGCTCAGCACAAGGGCTGCACATGAGCGACGATTTGCAAATGATGTTCCTGTCCACCTGCTGACTCTCCTCATGTTTAATCGAGCTTCCATGCTCCTCTTACGCAGCCCTCTCTAGAATCCAGAACAGCCATTTTCTCCTCCAGCCAGTTCCCTGCGTGGAAGGGCCTGGGGTCCTCATGCCTGCGATAAAGAAGGCTGGGGAAGAAGGTGTTTCTCCCAGATGGTGTTGGATGGCCACCATGGCGCTGTGTGCTCAGCCACACGGGCGGGCGTTCCTCTCCTGCCGGAAGGAGGGCTCTCATTCTGCTGGGGCGCTAATGATGCGTAATTAGCAGCTCCACAAGCCCTCTCCACATCTGGGCAGATGGCTCCAGCTTCCACGAGGACCCTCATATTTTATCCAGTTCTGCACTTCAGTGGTTCTGGGCAGCAGTAGCAGCAGTTGGCTTCTAGGTCAAATGTAAGCATCCGGGTTTGAGACGCCTGGCTTGTCCCAGGTGATGATCAGAGCACTCAGCCCAGGAGTTTCAATCAGGTCTTTACTCACAGGAGGGAGGGGCCCTTGGGTTGAGTATGTCACTCGTTTGTATTGAACGTCAAAGTCATCTTAAAACAGCCCTGCCTGGCAGAAATACGAACATCGGGAATTCGTGAGCGTTGGGCCCCCAAGGTCAAGGGACGGGAGCGTGTGGTCGGATGCAGCCTGGTTTGTCACAGCCGAGCAGGGCTCCGGAATCACTACGCAGGCGCCAGGCAATGCAAAGGTGGTATTATGCTTCCCATGTGAGTGACGTGCCTCAATGCAGAGTGCTCCGTGGGGCCCATACACGGGAGTTCCTTTCTTTCTTTTTAAAGATTTATTTTTATTGTTTGAGAGAAGGTGAGAGAGAGAGACAGAAGCAGGGAGGGCCCCGAGCAGTCTCCATAGTGGTGCGTCATTAGTTGTGACATGGTTTCATTCCACACGGGTGGATGTGGGGCCGCGTGGGGCAGGAACTGAACCGGGGCCTCCCGCAGGGGAGGCTTCGTCATCTCGCCATCTTGGCGGTTACCAGCTGCACCACAGTTCAGCACATGGGGTTGCATGGGTCGGGGCTGGGAACTGAACCCCGGATCTTGCAATTGCGAGGCAGGTGCACAACTGCTGAGCTACCCTGGCTTCTCCATACCAAGGTAGTTTCCTAAGCAGGAGCTAGGTGTCAAAATCCTCCAACTTGGGTGTGAAAGAAATACTGCTCTTTACTTTTCTTCTTTCCACTCAACTCACCCCAAACCCTCCAACCATAAGGTTGGCACGTGCGCACACACACACACACACAAATATTAATTTCAGTCACTACTGAGCTTCCTCGCCCCCAGAGTTCATTTAGTATCTTTTGAGTTGAGTAGGAGGTCCACTGCCAAGATGCATGTGTTCTGTGGACCCTCTGCTTCTATTTCCAGCTTGGAGCCCTTTGGGGGGGTGCTGAGGGGCTCTGAACCTGGGGTCCGTCCTCCGGAGGGGTTCCTTGTAACCTGGCCTGCGTTCTAACTCTCCCGGGTGCTGCTCCTACTCAGGACCAAGGTTCTGCTCTTCGAAGGACCCCTCACCCTCCATCCCGCCCCCCAACCCCTTCCCTAGGAGTCTCTGCCAGTCTCCCCCTCCCCTGAAACCTGGCAAAATCTAGCCCGCCTCTTCCTTCTCCATGACAAGCTCACAGGTTATGGGGAGGAGTCACTGCCTCACAAGACTCCAAGCAGCAGAAATGCCTGTGATCTCATCCAGGTTGCAGATGGAACATGCAGCAAAGAAAACACAGAGACTCATTCAGGAGGTTAGCAGGGAACACAACAGGCCCCCCCGGCTCCCCCCACTTTCCCCGCAGCAGCGACGACCAGGACGCCGCAGGGCAGAGCTCGAGAGCCCGCAGCAATTAGAATAAGGATCACAGAGCTGCCTCCTATCCGTTAATTGGGTCATTAGGAGCTCCTCCACCATCGCATCTCATGGGCGCCCACCTTGCCTTTTATAGATGCGGTGGGCTTTTTTCCTCCCCTTCTTCGATCTTAATTTTGCAAGTACGGCCTGAGAAGTGAAATTAAGATCCTCCTCATTATCACGTTTCAGCTTGGCACCGTGTTGCTCTCTCCGTCTTTATTAGCAGAGGCTCTGATTCTTTAGGCTCATTTGCATAATTCCCAGCCTCCTGGGTCTACTGAGGAGGCCCTTTGATGAAGACATGAAGACGCTCCTCTGTCCACCGAAGCGCTCCTCATGAAGAGGCCGTGGAACCTAGCAGCTAGGGAAGACGGCTGTGTGACCCTCGGTGAGTTGCTTAACCAGTCTGGGCCTCAGTTTCTCCATTTGCAAAAGTGGGGGTGTGTGGCAATAGCAGCTACGGAGAGCCCGTCTTCCCTGACTTGTCAATCTGAATTCATCTGTAGAAAGCACTGAATACAAGGCTTTAGGCATCATCATCATCATCTTTTTCTCTTTATTAATGTAAGTAAGCATTTTATTGAAAGAAACGTGCCCCAGTCAGGACAGCAAAGCTCCATGCGCTCCCTTTTCCTATTTATTACATTGATTGGGGTGACATTGGCTCGTAAAAGGATACAGGTTACAATTCGAGAATAAATCAGCTACACGTTGCACCGTGTGCCCAGATGCAGTTCTTCCTCCATCACCCTATATTCTGAGGGCCCCTCCCTCCTCTCTCACCCTCTTTCCCACCCCTGACCCTCTCTGGTCACCGCCACACCGCTGTCTGTGTCTGTAAGTTTTTGCTTCTCTGTTTGTCTTGTTCCTTTGCTGCTGCCAGTTTTATAGCCCACATATGAGTACATCGCCGAACTTTGACCGGTGCCTTTGAGCATCGATTGATGATTTGTGCCTAAATCAGTTATTACTATGATGGTTGCTAATGAGACTTTCCTAATGCCATCAGTCCTTCTTCACCTAGAGCAGGGGTCTCCAAACTTTTCAGCCCGCGGGCCGCATGAACTATCAAACAGCAGTTTGGGGGCCGACGACACACTTGAGGTCCAAATAAAGAAGAATCAAAACATAGATGTTGTTTTGAATTATTTATTTAATATTATTTTATTCAGATAAAAAGGTCTCCACGGGCCAGATGACAGGGCCTTGGCTGTAGTTTGGAGACCCCTGGCCTAGAGGGTTATCAGTGGGGTGAGGAGTGGGGGGCGGGGAGAAGGGAGCAGAATAGAGACATATTTTAGATGCAGAGCAGATGGGTTTTAGGGAAGAGAGAGAGCGAGTGAGCGAGTGCTATCGGGATGACTGCTCGGTTTGTGTGTGTTTTTTGTTTTTTTGTTTTGTGCTTCAGGCGCTGAATGGGTAGCCGTGGTGTTAACCGAGTCAGGAAGACATCAGAAGAAGCCGGTTGGAGTGGAGGGAACTGGGAAGCCATTGGAACTTGCAGGTTTGAAATGCTGACTCTCTATCCGAGTTCAGAGTCAGGCACACGCTCCCCCCAGGAGGCTGGAGAAGGCGGTTCCACCACGACACGTTGGGCTCGTAGGTTGAATTCTTGCGAACGTCTCCCGCGTGTCGTTCTGCACGCAGATGCCGGACGACTCGGGGAGGTATTTTCTCAGATCATCCCCAGGAAAGAGAAACTGCTCAGCTGTCACGTGCTGAGTGCCAGCTCTGTGACCAAGCATAGCCGGGTCACCAGGGTTACAGGACGGAGTGAGACCTCACCCGGCCAGGATGCAGCACGTGTCATTTAGAATGCCCCTTCTGCCACCAAGCGCTCTCGTTTCCACCGAAGCCCACGGGGACAGGAACAGGTTTGGGAACTGGGGTTTGGCCACCGCGTGGGAGTTGCCAGGGGCCAAGGCAGGAAGGGCGTCCCGGGTGTTGGCACAGTGTGCGTGGAAAGCAGAGGGGGTCCAGCAAGGCCTGTGGATGGTTTTCTTCTTCCTCTCCAGCTCCTCTGTTCTCTCTCTCTGTCGCTAGGGTCTGTGGGGTTTGACTCTCTTTCTTCCTTTGACAAGTGCTTCGGCTGCTGTTGTTTCATTTCCCTGAGCAGGTGGCCCTGGCTGGCATTTCTAAGTCTATTTGAAACACTTGGGGAGGCTTGATTTAAAGGAAAATCTGATTTTCACAGTTGATACCCGGGCGCCTCGGGGGACTCTTAGTTAGATTACGTCCTGGGAAAACAGTGACAGAGCTCAGGCTTGGGGACCTCTGGGAGGGGCGGGCCCGTGGGCTTCAGCCCGATCACAGAGGGCTTCCAGGGGCCCCAGAACCTCCCGGCTCCTGCTCTCAGCAGACCAGCCTTGTCGCTTACCTGCAACTTCCACGTGCGTATAAATTCCCTGGGGAGGTTGTTACGACGCAGCACCCGATGGGGTGCGCCCTGGCTGGGGCCTAAGCCTGTGCATTTCAAACGCGTCCCTGGCTCTACCAGCGCTGCCCAGATGAAGCCCCTTTAATTTCAAAGGCCAGCCCACCACCGAGCACGCTCATTGCCCCACACAGAGGGAGTTGCTGCTCCCCCACGCTTCCACGGAGCCTTCTGGAGTCTGTCTAATGGGACTTGTCCCCTTTTAGTGCCTAATGATCTCTGTCCTCGTCACTCTTCCATGAGACTGAACCCTACTTCAGGGCTTGTCATGGAAGAATGAAAACAGACTAGCACATTCCCGGCTGGTCGTCTAGTAAGACCATTGCGTGCCGTGCATGGTCACACACCTGTCCCCAGCTCAGCATGAAAAGTGGTGGCTTTGCTTCGACGGCACACCTGTGGCTTTGCCTGGCGGGAATGGGCTGTCCTGGGGTCCTCTGAGACCCTGGACCAGTCCCCACATGCAGGAGATGTGGAATGTCCTCCTGGGACTTCCCAGGGGCTCGAGATCTGTGTGACTTCCTTGGTTTTTCATAACCGATGTCACTAGGCTCAAAGTCCTAGCCCCCCACTCCCCCCTCTGCCCCCCCGGGTACTGATTTTACATCATTTCCTTCAAGTTCACGGAGTCTTGGCAAAGGGGCCGTTCATAGTCACGGGCCATGCAGGACGGTTTGTCCTCTCATTCTCAGGGCCTGCCACCTCCCCTCTCTTTGAAGGTGGTGTCTGTGCTCATGAAGAAGTTTGGGTGTTTCAAAGCCAAGGTCGCTCTCTCTGTCCACGTGCCACCCACTGTCCTTCCTGGCCCCCCAACACGGGATCCTGCGGCTCGCCTTGCTGACCCGGCTGTCTCGTACCGGCGCCCGCTGCACAGCGACCACGGGGATGGCTGATTTTATGTGTCAGCTTGACGGGGCTTCAGGGACGCCCAGGGAGCCGGCACAGCACTACATCTCGTGTGTCCGGAAGAAACACAGCCTTTGGAATCAGCACTGAGTCGTGAAGGCCGCCTCACCCATGGGGGTGGGCCTCACCCAACCCGGTGAGGGTCTGGAGGGAGGACATAGAGGAAGAGGGAATGTGCTCTCACTGCCTGGGCTCAGACGTCCGTCTGCTGTGCTTGGACACCGGCTGTCCTGGTTCTCAGGGCTTTGGACTCAGACTTCATTCCACACACCACCAGCTTTCCTGGGACTCCTGTTTGCAGGGGGCAGGTCATGGGACGTGCTTAGTCTCCATAATCGCACAAGCCAATCAATTCCTAGAGTAAAGTACCTCTGTCTCTATCATCTCTATGTCTGTCTCTCTCCATTTTTCTCTATCTCTACCTCGCTCCTCTATCTCAATCTCATCTCTGTCTCTATCTCTATCTCTCTCTCTCCTCTATCCCTGTCTCCATCTTCATATCTCTACTTCTATCATCTCTATCTCACCTCTCTATCCAGAGAATTAAAACCTATAGGTGATATAGAGTGAGAGGGAGAGAGAAACAGGGACTGGGACAGACACCGTTGTCTCAGGATGGGCTTTGAGAGCCCGTTTCGAGAGTCGGAAGCTAGACACTGCTCCTTCCTCCTTGCGTTTCTGCTGTTGGCCTCCCTTTCCTTCCCAAGGAAGTGCCCATTCTGGCTGACGAGAGAGGATATCCGTGTATTTCAGAATGACCCAGACGCACGGCCTCCTTCGATCCCTGCAGAGGATACCAGAGAGAGCTTCAGCATCTAGAAACTTCGATCGGACGTAAGAGCCATCCATCCGCGTGGCTTGAGCTACTCTGAAGACACGTCCGCCGTGGCAGGAACCGAGGCGTCTTAGGGACCGCAGCCCAGACCTCAAGGAAAGCATCTACATCGCATCACGCAGCTGCAGCCGAGCTGCTGGGGACTCCGGGCATCTCGTTGCACCTGCGTGTCCTTCCTCTGCTTGGCATTGACCTGCTCACTTGGGAAGCGCCTCCTTCACCAGCATGGTTGCTCGTCTCTCTTTGGAACGAATCACTCTCCAGACTCCTGTTTCTAATCCTGCTTCCAGGAGGCAGGGCCAGCGGTGTCTCTCAGGGCTCCTCCGCTCTCCAACGGAAATTTCTGAAGGACCCTGGGAGGCCACATCCGTCTCCGCTGCCTCGAACCCTCTGCTGAGTTCGTGGCTCGTGCATGAACAACCAGCAGCATTTCCCTGGCCACGTCATCCCCCCCCCCCCCCCCCCC
>PVKE010001507.1:0-32497 GCA_004027555.1 Craseonycteris thonglongyai
CTGTGAATCCTACAGTATCAAGAATTTCTTGTTACTACCATTATTTCCATGTACAACAATCTATGGTACATTTACTCATTTATTCAATGACAGTCATGTCATCATCTTCTGGAACATCATCATAACAATCCAAACCCTGAATTTCCTGGTGAATTTCTTGTGACTCCATTTCTTTCAGAATCAGTGGGGGCCTTATTATTGGGGAGGTCTTTTTTTCGGGGAGGTCTTATTTTGGGGGGATGCCTTATATTTCAGCGAGAGGCAAAACTGTAAGTAGGCCTTATTTTCAGGGGATGTCTTACTTTCGGGGAAACACAGTATATTGGCCATAGCTTGGTAAACTTCTGGTTTTGATGGATGGGATGACTGTGCTCACCATAGGATTTGCAAACTGATATTATCATTGTCTAGTATAGCATGCAATCTGGTTTTATACATAATTGTCATGATCCATTATTTTAAGATCACTACATCTACTCCTCATTGTATAGACTAGCAGTGCCTAACCTCTTGGCATCCCTTGGCCACATTGGAAGAAAATTTATCTTGGGCCACACATAAAATACACTAACACTAAGGATAGTCGATGAGCTAAAAAAAAAGGTTGCAGAAATTTTTCATAATGTTTTAAGAATTAGTGTTGGGCCACATTTAAAGCTGTCGTGGACCACAGGTTGGACATGCCTGGTATAGACCATTATGAGGGATAAGATTTATATAATATAAAAACGAAAGTACTGCGAGAACTTTGTCAATGGAGAAATGAAAGCAAACTGAAAAAATATAGTGTCTGCCAAAAATAAACCAATCTGTCAACCAGTTATCTTTATCTTTATAGAAAAATTGCCTTATAACCAATTAGTTACATGGTGAAATTGTTTGCTCAAACATGCTTACAGCAAAGATGTCTACGAGGAATCTGACACCAGGCGGCAAGATTCTATTTATTTTGGGTATTTTTTTTTTATATTTGCATTTTATTTTGTGTTGAGAGAGAGAGAGAGAGAGAGAGAGAGAGAGAGAGAGAGAGAGAGAGAGTTCTGAGGACAACATTAGCGTGGAGCCACTAGGTGCCACACACAGAGATCTGCTTTGGGAATGAAACCATTCCAGAGGAATGCAAGGCCTAGACATAGAATGTGAGACATAGATTCCATGATGATCTTGTTTGCTTACCTAGCCATTTCTGAAACTTGATTTATCTGTGGAATCTTCAGTTATATGAACCAATAAAGTCCCTTTTTATTTTCACTGCTTTTTTTTTGGTAATCGAAAGATTCCATCTCCATATCTATAGATTCTCAAAAGGCTGGTGAATATTTCTTAAGAAACTGGTTTTGAACTGTGATAAGAGACCGGAGGACCCAGTTTAATGAGCAAGGGCTCTTGTGTCAGCCAGACCGGTATTTTAATGATGGCTCCACTGTCTTTGGCAAGTTACTTTGTCATTTTGACCTGCATTTCTTTAAAAATAAAGATAACAACCCACAAAAAAAAAAAAAAAGAAAAAGGAAACTGGTTTTGTTGAATTTTTGGTGATTGCTTCTGCAGTAAACTCACATTCACTGCCACATACAGACAAAGCTGTTCATTCTCATTCTCTATAAACTTTTGATAGTTTTAGTCTATATTTTATAGCATTAGAGTACATTCTTACTCACTGAGGCATGGCTCATTCTGTTCTGACCTTGTCTAAAGTTTGGCAAAGCTCAGTGAAGGAGTGGATGTGAAAGAATGTTCTGCCAAAGGCTGATAAAAATCTTGCCACCTGGATTAGTTGGCACATTTGTTGGCTTAGTCTGAGGCCTAGGGGTAGTAGGGGGCATTCATCTGTTTCAGCTATCATTCATTCATTCATTTATTCAATACTTACTGAGTTCCAGACACTGAACATGACAACCCCAGGCTCACCACTCAGGAAACTCACAGTTAGGGTTGCAGGAGTGGGGTGAAGAATAATGTAGTACACTTGGGGAACTATCAAAAGCCTATTTGCCTCTGGTCTGATCCATAGTTCTCTTCCAGGTTCTGAAATTTCTGTCACTTGAGTTCTTTCTTTTTTTTTTTTTAAGATTTATTTTATTGTTTTTGACAGAGAGAGACAGAGAGAAGGGGGAGGGCCCAGAGCAGTCTCCATAGTTGTACATTATCAGTTTTCAACATGGTTTCATTCCACACAGGTGGGCAGGGGCCGCACAGGGCCGGAACTGGGCTAGGGGCCTCCAGCATGGGAGGCACGCCCCCTTGAGCCAGGGGCTGAAGGGGGGCAGGGGGCAAGAACCGAATTGGGGGCTTCCCACATGGGAAGCACACTCCAGTTCAGCATATGGGTCCGCATGGGCCGGGATTAGATCCTCGGTCCCCAGGGGTGTAAAACGAGCGCTTAACTCATTGAGCCATCTGGCTTCCCCAAGTTATTTCTTAATATTGGTGCAATACTCCCAGGAAATCCAATTTAGAATGCAAAGTGTGTTAAAAATGTGTTATCTAAAGGGATGAAAACACTTTAGGGCAAAATATCACTATGGTGAAGAGTAGGAGAGGACTGATAAATTCTGATGAGAAAACAGTTTTTGGGAAGAGTCTGCAGCCCTGGGCAGCCAGGAGGTATTGTCTAATATTAGGGAGGAGGGTGACCATGGGAGACAGGGTAGAGGAAAGAGAAGTTGAGAAGTAACTATTACTTTACAAATTTTCTCAGGTTTTGGTAGTATCCATGCCTTAAAAGTCTTTGCCTTGTAAAGAAGTGGGATTTATTTTGTATTCAAAGCTTTGAAGTCAGACAGACCTGTTTGAATGCTAGCCTTGTGACTTTCTAGCTGGTGACCTCTACCAAGTCTCTTCTACTGAGAGTCCTTATCTGTAGCATGCAGAGAGAATATTGACCTTGCTGGATTGTGGGTAGTAAAGGATATTAATACACAGAGAGAGCACAGCGCAGAGTTTCAGCACATTGGTTTTCTTCAGTAATGTTAGTTCCTGTTCTTGGCTGGATAATCTTAGTCGTTTGACAGCATTCAGGTCAGAGTCAAAACATTTCAAAGGGCTCTTTAGATCAGCTTTACAGATGGAACTTTTAAGGAAAGTTCTATTTTTTAAAAAAGAAATAAGGAAATATTTAGCCCAATCTCATTCCATTGACATTCCACAGTCATATTTCTCAATATCTTACTTTCTCTTTATTTTGTAGTATTTCTCTTCCTGTCCTGTGTTAGCCGCTATTAAGTCACACCCTAACTAACTCCCTTTCAGAGACAAGGAGTCATCAAGTTCTTTCCTCCATTTGTTTCTGTTTTCTCAAAGTATCAGTTTCTGGTGTCTGAAGCAATCAGGAAATTAGGGGCGTTTCCTTTTCTGGGCAACAGATAATTAAAAATAATGATGTACTGAATGGTGGCTGTGTGCCAAGCAAAAGGGTTCTGCGTCTTTTGAAACCATTACACGATTTCTTAATCTTTACAATAACTCTATGAGCGGATATTATTATCTCAGCTTTAGAACCTTTAGGGATTTTTTGAGGACTACATGAAATAATATTTGAAAAGTGCTTAGAACATCTAGATTTAATAGATACTAGCTACCATTATGACAGTTACTTTCCAGTGAGGAAATTGAGGCTCATTTTGGTTAAGATACCCACCTAAAGTCATCTAGTTATTAATAGAAAGCTAAAGAAGGATCCCAAGTCTTCTTGTCCTTAAAGTCAATGTGAGATCCACTGTTACAATATCTTGATTGAAATAAAAAATCAATTAGATCAATGACAGATATTTCAACCCCATTTTAACTTGATTGCTCAGTGTAAGTTCACCATAATTTGGGGCCAACACATCCACTCTTCCCCCGCCCCTTTGCTGGTTTGCTCCTTGTACAGAGGCCAACTTCAGTTCTTGCCAATTCCCAGAGTACCTCACAAGACTGACTCCTTTTCCAGACCTGTCTCCCAGTTTTTCTTGTACTGTTAGCAGGTACTATGTTGTACATCTATGGTGTGCCCTGCCCTTTTCCTTGGCCCTCTGGGATTGTCCTAGGGGTGCATTCAAGCCTAGCCAATCATTTTTCCCCCCAGGATTTTTCAAACTTGAATTAAGAGTGTTAGTCTCTTTCTAGTGGTGGAAATAGTTAAGACATAAGACTTAGGGGTGTCATATTTCCAGTCATATGAAAAAAGTCAGTCTTGAGAGAAACTTAAGCCAATGCAGCAAGCAAAGAAGCAAGAGTGATGCTAAAGTTTCTGGTTTCAGAAGTTCCTGAAACCTCTTTGTTGTGCCCTCCCCCTATCTCCCTGGTTTGACAGTTGAATCCTTTTTTTTTTTTTTTTTTGCTTTCTTGGGCTAATTCTTTTCCTTTATTTTTGCCCAAGTGAGTTCAGGGTGGATTTCTGTCACTGGTAAACAAGAGTCCTGGATAACACAAGTAGCCACAGCTAAACTGGACTGCCTGATCCTGAGCACACTTCTGCTTATGCATTTCTTTGTTCCTAAAATGTTCCCTATTCCCACATGTCCAAAACTAACCACTCAATCTTAAAGACTCATTAACTATCCCTGATCCAACCTGCTAGAATTTAAGTACTGGTATCCCTTTTCTAAGCTCCCTAGTCCTTTAAAAGGAGGAAATTTATTGTACTCAGAAATTTCTAACTTGTGTTATACCTATTTATATATACACCTTCTCTACTATTTTCTTTGTAGAAAATTTGCCTTGTTCATCTTGTTCCCACTGTGCTATCAGTGTCTGGCATGGATAGTACTAGATTAAGTGTTAGTTCCCTTCTTCTTCCCCTTCCACTCATTGTAGGCATTTTTTTTTTTTTCTCATGTAGTTTCATTTTCTTTTCCCAGCATCAACATTCCATGTCCTGCTGCAGAGTGAGAAAATGTTCATCTGCTTCTGCCTCAGGCAGAGTGTTTTGATGAAACACTAACAAACTGTTGTAAAAATAATTTATTTAAAAATGGTTATTTCATTGTAGGCTTAAGTGAGGGAAGTTAATACTTTTTAGACTTTAGATGGTTGATTGTTCTGGTATGTGTGATATTTCACTTAGAATATGGATTTCAAGTGGGAACTCAGGAAGGTTTGTATTCAGCAAGTAGGGACTCCATTTTCACAAGAATTACCTGCCAACCTTGTGTTCCCATTTTTAATATCTCTGCTTCTCTTCAAGCCTTTGGTTTTGATAAATTATTCATTCGTGAGAAAAGAGGTAATGTGTGAATTCTTACAGGTAGATACACTTAAAATTTTTAGGCAACTTTTGTGGCTTGGGGGTTGGTGTCTTGAGACTACATTATTATCAGAATATGTAACTTTTTAGGGGAAGCCAGGATGGCTCAGCAAGTTGAGTGCTTGCTTTTGCAGCCTTGGGGAATGAGGATCGAATTCCAGCCCTGGCCCTTGTGGGTCCATATGCTGAACTGAGGTGTGCTTCCCATGCAGGATGCCCCTAGTTTGGTTCTTGCCCCCTACCCTCATTCGGTGCCTAGCTCAAGGGGGAATGCCTCCCATGTGGGAGGCCCCCAGCCCAGTTGCTGCCCTGTGCATCCCTGCCCACCTGTGTGGAGCAAAACCATGTTGAAAACTGATGAAGTAAAACTATGGGGAGTGCTCTGGGCCCTCCCTCTTTTCTCTGTCTCTCTCTGCCTGTTTCTGTCAAAAACAATAAAATAAATCTTAAAAAAAAGAATATGTAAGTTTTTCTATTTAGCGCTCAACTCCCCTCTCAAATTTTACCACGTAGATGAAATTCTATTTGTCCAGCAATCTCTTCTGTTTTCTGAGTTCTGGGAACATTTATTTTTCCACACATTCTTTTAGCTTGTATCATATTGCTTTTTATTGATGGCTGTTTTGTGTGTATGTGTCTTTGTCTTCTAGAATAATGTTAATTGATTTTTGGGTTTGGTCAATTTCAAATTATACTTATACTCAGAGAGAACCATAATGGTTATATTCTGTTTAAAGATGGTGTATTCCAGAGGACCTACTAAAGTACCTATCATACATCTATAAATATCAAGTTACAATAAACATCGTGCCCTTCCTTTGTATCTTGCTTCTCTGGAAGCAAGTTACAGAAGTTGGGCACCTAACTTTACAATTTTGCTCATTCAACCAATAAAAAGTATAGGGGGATAGAATCTACATTATTGGCTATTTAGCTATCTTTTAATGGATCTTTATCTCCATCTTTAGTTTTCAGGACTCGATAGGGCATGGACCTACTCAGTGCAGCCTACAGTTCTAGCATGATTTTTATACATAATAGGCACCAATAATTATGAGAAATGACTGAATGATATATATACTCTCTTAGAGTTTCTTTGTGGGGAACACGATTAGAATAAAGTGCTAGTAGCTATCTCAAATTCTTTTTGTAAAAAAGTAGAGTATAAATAAACATAAATAAAAATAAAGCATTATTATGTTGGAAATGTCCCTTGACCTCTGATCTGTAATATTCCCTGGATCAGAAAGACTGACTGAAGGGAACTAGTATGTGAGGTGAAATACGTTCCTTTTTTTTCTGTTGTTCAAACACAAGCTGTAAGAACAAAATGTTTGTAATTAAGATTCCACTGATTTTTCCATTAATTACATCTTTCTTCAAAGCAAATGGGTGTATATAATGACTCCACATCAAAGACTCTTTTCTAATGGTTTGGGAGATGTGAATTTTATTAGAACAGAGTAGAATTCACAACCCACAACAGAGCAATTTGTTGGTTATTTGGTTGATTTACAAATCACTCTTCATGAAATAGGTTGGATACTCATGTGTGCTCTTCTTCTAAACTTCCTTCTCCAAGAAGTGTTTCAGCTCTTTGTTCATGCTCCATCTTTCCTACCATACCCTTATTAGTTGCACTCTCACTTGATATTGTAGTTATTTATTTTCTACCCTCTTTTCTCATTAGACCATAAGCTTCTTGAGGACAGGTCTTAAAGCTTGCTCAATTTAGTATATTCAGTGCCTTGAACAAGTGCCTAGTTTATAAAGGCATTCAACAGAGAGAGAGATATCTGATAAATGAATGATAATGCTTAAAATTTATATAGTTGTTTTAGGCTTATAAAGTATTTTCCTATGTTATTTGACTCCCATGATACTCTGAGGCAGACAGAAAATTATTATCACCCTTATTTACTGTTGTAAAGAAGAGGTTCACAAAAGGCTGTGTAACCTGAGGGCAAATAGGCTGCCCATTTCAGAAGACACCAGGACTCATGACTGGACTCCTGCTCTGGAGCCCTTTTCTGAAGATAGGAGCTATTTGTTTCCTGAGTTAATTGCCAAAGGCAAAAAAATTTATTCCCTGAATCCTTTTAACTTTCTCCTCTGCTCTGCCTTTATCCCTCTGTTGGGTCCTTTCACTTCTGAGTTAGCCCTATTTTTATTTAGGAGCCACACATTTCCTACATGCAGATAAAAATTGAAAAATATATTCTTCTGTTGATTTTCCAATTCCTCTGCCTGGGATCTCTTGGTTGAGGTGTGGAATTTGTGGAATATGTGGCTGAGATGGAGGTGATGTGGATGTGCGGGGAAAGATGTAGCTGACTGCTATGGCCAGAGTGTACTTGTTCAGAGGACTATCAGGGCAAGGGCCTGTGATGCTAAGTCCTTGGCCTGAGCTTCCTCTATCTCCAATATTTTTCTTTAGAGCAGGGGTATCCAAACTTTTGGCTTCCCTGGGCCACATAAGAAGAAGAACTGTATTGGGCCACACATAAAATACACTAGTACTAATAATAGCTGATGAGCTAAAAAAAAAAAAAATTCTCATAGTGTTTTAAGAAAGTTTACTAATTTGTGTTGTTGGGCCACATTCAAAGCTGTTCTGGGCTGCATGTGGCCTATAGGCTGCAGGCTGGACAAGCTTGCTCATTTGTCCTCCCTGTGGCCCACGATAGCTTTGAACTGGTAGAGTTGGGAGGATGATGCAGACAATAAGATCCCAGCATATGTAGATTTAAGTATTAAAGACAGTTTAGGAAAGGGGTGGAGTGGTCAAGGTGAGGATGAAAATCACTGAGGGCTTACTTGCCTTATTTGATAATGGTATGAAATTGGACTCAATTGGATTCAATTCTCCTTTCTACATAGCCCTAAGGGTGGAAGCTAAGGAAAGGACAAAGGAGGGGATCTCTCAATTGGCCTTTAAAACAAGCAGAGTCCTTTTCTTGAAAGAGAAAAGGAAAGACAGTACATTTTACAAATCCAAGAAAAATGGAATGTCATGGGATGCTTGAGTGGCGCAGATGCCCCATATCATTAGCAAGTTAAAATGAGAATGACAAGGGAGCTTGTTGGCCTGTCTCATCTTCACACACAATACCCAGGTCATAAAGCACTAGCAATAATAATGACATCACTCCACATACACCCACTCCCTCACATCTAGTTTAACACAAAGAGATACATTTTATATGCAGAAACTTAAAAGTTACACACATAAGACCTACCATTTAATGAGTAATTAATGTCAGAAGTTTTACATTTATTTTACTTTTCACAGGAACCCTGATAAGAACTAAAATTTTAAGTTGACAGATAAGGAACTGAGGTTCAGAGAGGTCAAGCAACTTGCCCAAGGTCGTGCACCTAGTAAATGGGATTTCAGAATTTTCACCTATGTCTGATAGTAGGTTAAATCAGTGAGTCAAGTAACTCCTGGGCTACACTGCCTCACACATATCCAATTTAACCTCAGAAAAGCACTCCATCTTCTGCCTCTACCATAATTTTTAATGAGTGACACATACATAACTTATATGTTGTTTATTCCTCCTATGTTCCCGATTGGGAACTTCTTGAGGGTAGAGGTCAGATCCATATCCTTAGTTACACATAATTGATGCTCAGTACAGTACTTCAACAAATGACACCAGGAATGTGGCTAGAAATGCCGGAGTCTAGGAATAAGAACAGTTACTGAAGGAAGGACAGAAGAATTCATTCAACAATTTAATGAGTACCTGGACCGGTGTTAGGTTTTGGGGATACTGATGGCCAAGCCTGTTAAGGGTCACAGGACAGCACTATAGAGTCGAGGTTATGATCAAGGATGTATCACCCAAGGGACAATTTACCTCCGTGTTTCTCAACCCTAAAGAAAGCCGAGGAGTCGCATGCACCAGCATCTGCAGGATTCTGGCAGTCCTGCAGTGCAAAGATGTGCAAAGATTAGTAGGTCAAGTGTATCGCTTTTTATGAGATTGAACTTGATGTGCCATGGGTATGGGCTGATTCTGATGACACGCAGAGCGCGGGGCAGGCGTCGGACATAAAGGCGTGTGGTCAACTGGGTACTGCCGTCAGCATTTCAACGTGTTGCTTAGCCCAGCAGCACTAGGACGCCGGGCGGTGGGGTGTTCCCGCCCGCCACGAGCAAACAGGGCGCGCCGGCTGGCCTCCCTCTTCCTCACCGCCCTTTGGGAAACGCCCCCAACTGTGGAGCCCGGACTCTGCGAGGCCTAAAAGGTGAGGCTTGCGTAGTTGCAGGTTATCCAAAGAACCTACGTTTGTCCCTCGCATTAAATCGCCTTCCCTTTCCCCCTGCTCCCGAAACCTAGCTCCTCCGGTGACCCAACCACTGACTCTCTCGCCTCCCGCGCCGGGCCGGTGGGCGGGGCGAGGGTTTCGGGCTGCGCGAGATTTCAGCTCAAACGCCGCGAGACTCGCCTGCCGCCTCTGCCGCCGCCTCTTACGTCTTTCCCTTTGACAAGTCGCCGCCGCTGCAGCAAAAATAAAGGACGCGGCAACCGCAGCTGCTGTCGAGCGGGGCTCGGGTCGCTGGGGCCGCGCCCAACCCCCCGCCAGTTCCGGAACCGCTTACGGTAACGCCTCTTATGCTTTCCTGGTCGCCTGTGTGTGCCCCCCGCTGGCCGGGCAAGGCCGGCCGGGGTCGTCCCGCCTAGAGCGGGGCCGCCAGGGTCTCGGGTGGGCGGCCGGCGAAAGGCCTGAGGGAGTCCTCCCGGCGTTTTAAGGACCCCTGACCCCAGGCGCCTCCCGCCGTCCAGGCGGCTACAGGGACTTGTTAGAAGCCCAGCCGCCGGCCCGAGAGGGCGGAGGGACCCGCCCCTCCGGCGGCTTGCATGTACCCGTACCTCAGCCCTCCTTGGGGGTCGCATCTTTGATCATATTCCTCACCTTTTTATCCGGCTAACGAGAGCCCCTCCCCAGGCCGGTCCGGGTCTGGGGGCAGCGGCCCAATACTCAAGACATCCAAGGAGAGAGCTGCGACCTTCTGTCCCTCGTTGCCGGCCACCTATTGAGGGGTGGAGGTTACCTTTTTCTGGGGGTGTCTTTCTCCTTTCCTCTGCTTTTGGGTAGCGGCAACTCATCACCTGGTAAATTATTTTCCAAATCTCCCTCCTCGATAAAATAATTTATAGCTTCTGCTACTAGGAGGGGAGATGAGATGCCTTGTTTAGTCTTTGGAGTGAGATGAGGATGATGATGGACAGGAGCTGTCCCAGAGAACGCGGTGAAACCATTTTTGTGATGGGCGGCAGGTTCAGGGGAGACACGAGGACAGGAGCTGGTACCACCTCTCCCAGCAGGTTATGTAAAGGACATGCTGCCCATCCTAGAGAGCTGTGAAACACAGGGGCAGAATTGGCCTTAATTTTAAAATAATGTCTGTAACACTGAAGAAAATATGAATAATCGAAAAAATAGGAATACCAAATATGAACAAATTAACCCATCCTTGCAATTCTAGAGATAGCAGTTCAGGGTTAACGTTTTAGTGTATTTCCTAATAGACATTTAGTTTTTTGAAATAGTACTTGGCTCAGTTTTGATTGGGATTTCCCCATTCTATATATGTTCCAACAATGATTTGTTTTATTTGAGTCACTTCTTTGGCCTACTTGATTAAAACTTGTTACTTGTTCATTATCGCTGGTTGTACTCTGTCATCACTGTCTCTTTCATTGGGTCCTTTTCCAAAATGATTGTTAGCGAAATGGTTTTGAAAATCAAACGTTAACAAATTACCTACTTGGATCTAGTGCATACATGTTTTTACCATTCTGCCCGGGATGGATGCTGAAAAGGAGCAGTATATTTGTAAAGCAAACTATGATTACCCATAGTGAGAAGAAACTTGTTTACTTCAAGGTTTTATAAAATTGATTTCCATTGGTTATTTTTAGACCAAAATTGTTATGTGACATTGTTTGTTTCATAATGCTTTTGGGATTGGGATGGGATGGATATGTGCCTTTGATTATGTAGATTTCTGTAGTGTGCGTTTGTACAAGCAAAATTGAGTGTCCTACGTGCCTGTATGCACATATGTATGCATATGTATATCTTAGAAGTGACTTGAGAAAATCAGCATTAGGTAGGGCAAAGAATAGTCTTGTAATATTTCTCCCAAATCACATGACAGGATTATATGGCAGAATGAGACATCTAGGGAGGTTGGAAATCTGGAGGCTTTTAAAAATAGGATAGATTGTCATCTGTCTGGGGTTGTCATTGGAATAGATTGAATGGCCTACTGAGGCCTCTTGTAATTTTAAACTTTTATGAATTTTGCTTCTCCTAAGGTTCTTACCCCTTTGTTTCTTAAATTTCTATTTATGCTGTTTGCATATGACACTTACCCATTTATTTGCTGGTCATATACTTATTTTGCTTCCAGTATAGGCATCCTGGTGGTGCATGGAGGAGAAAGGAAATGTAAATGTCTCCTGAAATTCTATTTGATTAAAGAAATTTTGAAGACTCTTGTTAGTTGGGCTGGATTGATCAGTAGAGGATGCAAATAATAAATAAAAATACAATTCGAACTTTCTAAGCAAATTTCCCCTCCAAAAGACTACTCCTTAATGTTTAAAATTTAAAAAAGACTGAATACATTGAATAGCTCATCCTTTAAAAGTCAGATTTTCAGAATTAATGATGAGTTTGTGGTTTGGGATGTGGAGGGACATTTGTGCTAGGTTGAAAGCCAATTGACCTGTAAATTTTATAGTTGAACAACTATATAATGATAAGTAATAAACTTACCATAATCTATTGAAGATAATTTTTTTCTTAAAATTTATTTTTATTGTTTGAGAGAGAGAGAGAGAGAGAGAGAGAGAGAGAGAGAGAGAGAGAGAGAGAGAGAGAGAGAGAAAGAGAAGTGGGGAGGACCCAGAGCAGTCTCCATAGTTGTACATCATTAGTTGTGCCATAGTTTCTATCCACACAGGTGGATGTGGGGCTGCACAGGGTGGGAACCAAACTGGGGGCATTTTAGCATATGGGTTTGCATGGGCTGGGTATGGTATTCTATCCCCAGACCCTGTAGTTGTAAGGCTAGCATTCAAGCTGTTGAGCTATACCAGTATCCTCAAAGATAATTTTTTAATGTAAATAAAACTTTGGTTTAACAGACAAGTGAAACACAGATTATCATGATGTTGAAAACAAAAAATTGGTCACATCGTTTAAAAAGAAGTTTGCAAAGCCAGTAAAGTTACAACAGCTAGCAAATATTTTTGACTAAAAAATTAATAGGGAACATAAAGTAAGTAATTTACTTTTTAGATGACAGATCTGATTTTTATGATTTTAGTTTGTTCTGCTGTCATTTACTGGGCCATCTAAATTAATGGGAATATTAAATTCCAGAGGAGATCCTTGAGTAAGGGAAATGTATGTTTATATACTAACCAGCTCATTCATGCAAGTGATAGTGCCTTCACATTCATTTATTTTTGTATTTATCTTTCACTATATATTAAAAACCATGAGTTCATATTGATATCTTCTATTCCAGTCTAGTACCACAAGGTTCATTCCAACTTTTCCTCTTATTTGTAATTTTTTCTGAAATGAGAAACCTGGCTCTTATCATCTATAGCATACTAACATATTCACTTTTAGAATGCACATCAAGTAACAACTGGTAACCCATATCCTTGTGAGAAACATTTACTAATTAGAATGCAGCATTTGTGTACAGCTTTTTTCCCCGTCTTTAGCCTTATATTGTAGTATCTGACTCAAAATGCTGTTTTCCAAAATTACTTAGGTTAGTTCTTTTCTTCCCCACTCCTTTTAGTGTGTTTTATTATTAGTCTATAATAGGTTTGGATTCTTTTATTACTTTTTTTTTCCATTTTGAGTTTCTCCAAATCTTGATAGATTTTGTATTATTTATTTATTTATTTAGGTATATGAAACATTACTATTACCAAACATTACTACATAGAAAGATATACTTAGAGAATCTCTTCAGTTTTTGGTTTATCCATCAAATTTTTTTTTTTTAACACAAATGAATAGATTGCATGTATTTTATATATATTTTTTCCTTGTGCAATTTTTTTTTAAGATTTTATTTTGTTTTTGACAGAGAGAAGGGGGAGGGCCCAGAGCAGTCTCCATAGAGAGTTAATGACCAGTTATTAATTTTTGACATGGTTTCATTCCACACATGTGGGTGGGGGCCTCCCACAGAGGAGCACACCCCCTCAAGCCAGGGCCAAACTAGGGGGAGGGAGGGCAGAGGGGGTGTTGAGAACCAAACTGGGGGCCTCCCACATGGGAAGCACACCTTAGTTTAGCATATGAGGCCACATGGGCCCGGGCTGTGATTTGATCCTCAGTCCCTGGGAATGCAAAGCAAGCTCTTAATCCACTGATTCATCCTGGCTTCCCCTCCTCATACAATTTTTCATTAATATACAATTCATATACTGTTCACCTTTTTGAAATGTATTGTATAGTGGTTTTTAGTATATTCACAATGTTGTGCAACTGTTACTACTGTCTAATTCATGGACATTTTCATCAATCTAAAAAGAAACCCTGTATTCATTAGCAGTCATTTCCCATTTCCTCTTCCCCAGCCCCTGGTAGCTACTAATCTACTTTCTGTTTGTATGAATTTGTCTATTCTGGACATTTCGTGTAAATGGAACCATATAATGTTTGGACTTTTTGCCTGGCTTCTTTCACTTAGTATAATTGTTTTAAGGTTCATGTAGCATGTATTAGTTCTTTATTCCTTTTTATGGATGAATAATATTCCGTTGTATGAATATACCACATTTGTTCATTCATGCATCAATTGATGGACATTTGGTTTTCCATTTTTTTGGCTGTTATGAATGTATTGCTGTGTATATTCACATACAAGTTTTTTTGTAGGCATGTTTTAAAATTCCTTGTGTATGTACCTAGTAATGGAATTGCTGGGTCATATGGTAACTATGTTTAACTTTTTTTTTTTTTAGAATTATTTTATTGATTTTTGACAGAGAGAAACAGAGACAGAGAGGGACAGAGAGAAGGGGGAGCCTCCCACATAGGTCCCGGCAAGAACTGAACTGGGGGCACATCTCAGTTCAGCATGTGGGTCTGCATGGGCCAGGGCCGGCCGGGATTTGATCCTTGGTTCCCGGGGCTTCAAAGCGAGTGCTTAACCCACTGAGCCATCCCAGCTTTCCCATATGTTTAACCTTTTGAGGAACTCATAAACTCTTCTGTTCCCTCTTACATGAAGAGTGGCATGTTATAGATGCTTTTTGAACTTTACTCTTTTCACTTAACAGTATATCCTGAAAGTCACTCCAAATCAGTTCATTCTTTTGAAGATGTATTCTTTTAATATTCTACTTTTTTTTTCTTAAAAGCTATATACTACTACATTGTGTGGAATAAATTATTCAACCATTCCTGTATGGATTGGCATTTAGGTTGTTTTCTATGTTTTAAAATTATAAACAGTGTCACAATAAATGGCCTGTGAATGTGTATTTTTATATTATTAGAGGTGTATCTTCATGTACAAGTTTTTCTGTAAGTGGATTGCTGGGTCAAAAGTTAAGTATGTGAGTAGTTTTGTTAGGTATTGCCAAGTTTTCCTACAAAAGTATTGTACTAATTTTCATTCCCATCAGTAATGTATGAAACCACCTGTTTTCCTCACAGCCTCACCAATCAGAAAGTGTTGTTCTTTTCATTTTTTTTTTCCTTCTTTGTTGTCTGAGATGACTGGTTTTTAAAAATGATCTATAGTTTTTTTGTGACCCAAACCTGTTGTGAAAGGGCCCTTGATGCCTTCGTTTGGCTGGTTCTTATAGCTTGAAAGTGAAATACATTGTCCACTAATATTGCAGTGATACATGCAGCTTTTTATGTGTAGGTGAAATCAATTGCAATTTGATTGGACACCCCTGCTTTAGAATATGTCTGATAGTGGTTGGTTGTTCACATTGTATGCTAGTTATTTTGAACAGTATACACAGTACATATTGACACCATGGTATAGTAGTTCTTTTTGGACCAGTAATGGCCATATCTGGAACCCTTTATATTTTCAGAAGAAAGAAGGCCAGTCTTAAGGAGGATGAAATTGAGAATTTAAAATTCTGGATTAGGATAATCCTATTAGATTTTAGTGGTGCCAAGAAACTACGACAACATGAGAAATATCCCCATCTTACAAGGTAACAAGTTCTGCCCAGCAAGGCTAGAGAATTAGCTTCTTTCCTAGAAAGGGCATTGTTCAAGTGTGTGGAAGCAATGAGTAAACAAAAGATTCTTGCATTGGGGGAGCTGACATTCTAGTTGGTTTCTGATGAACTCATGTTCTCAGGAAAACAGATGGTGAGTGCTGATTGTGAATGGAATCAATAGAGGTCCCTTGTAGACTTAAAGTAAAATCACCTTTGGTGCTATAAAAACTACAAATAAACTTGTTTTTACTGGTTACAAAGAGAAGGCCATAGAAAGTCACAGGATGGTAACTTATGTTCATCAATCTCTTTCACATTTTAAATAATTCCTGGTGGTGGTGGTGGCAGTCGTAGTAGTAGTACTGGAATAATAATAATGGAGTAATAGTACAGTACAGTTTTTTTTTTTATCACCTGGGGTTCCATGAGAGTATTAAACCCTAATATTCTAGAATATTTGAACATTTTTTTTTTAAAGATTTATGTTACTGTTTTTTTGACAGACAGACAGACAGACAGAGAGAAGGGGGAGGGCCCAGAGCAGTTTCCATAGTTGACAGCATTAGTTCTCCATATAGTTTCACTCCACAGGTGGGCGTGGGGCTGCACAGGGCAGGACCTGGGCTGGGAGCCTCCTGCATAGGCCCCTGCAAGAACTGAACTGGGGCACACCCCAGTTCAGCATATGGGTCCGCCGGGGCCAGGATTCGATCCTTGAGCTCCGGGGCTGCAAAGCGAGCACTTAACTCGCTGAGCCATCCCAGCTTCCCTGAACATTCATTTTATGTAGAGAATTAACTTCTTTCCAATGCATCAACAATGGCACTAGTTGTGTACCATCCTTGAGATAATTGAGAAAATATTCACTCTAGTATTTAAGTCTTTTGGTTCTGATGATGAACCCCAGTTGAACAGTCATGATCATTGTAGTCAGATATTTTTTCTCCTTAAATTTACCACTTATTAGCAGAGTGATGTTGGACAAATCTTAATCTCTTTGCCTCAGTTTCATGATCTATAACATGGGAATAATAATAATAATAGTTGCTACCTAATAGGGCGGGTGTGAGGATTAAACAACAAAGTCTTTCCAAGAGAACTGATTCTGGGTTGTGAGCACACAATTTAATACATAGACAATGTATTGTAGAATTGTACACCTGGAACCTATGTCATTTTTACCAACCAATGTCACCCCAATAAATTTAACAATAAAAAAAATTAAATGAGAAGTCTTTCCAATCTACATTTACCCATTTTTATGGCTGTAAAAACTACCTAAATGCTGATTGCCTCCCACAGTGTTCTGTATAAACTGTTAAGCAGGATAATGTAAACAATGACAAAAATACTGTGTTTTTCCATGTATAAGGTGATACATTTATATCTTTAGCTCAGACCCCTTCCCTGAGGTCTAGTGTCACAGTTCATCTGCTTATTCTACATCTCATTTGGCTGTCTAATAGGCATCTCAAACAAAATTTGCACAATGTAGAAGGTGTGTTTCCTATCTTCATCATTTCCTTTGAAACTACTCTTAGTAAATGGCAAGACCATTTAACCAGTCACTCAGGCCAAAGCCTAGGTGTCATTTGTGATTCTTCTCTTTTTGTTATATCCTTTAACCAGCCTATCAGCAAATCCTCTTGGCTCTATCTCTAAAATATATTTCTAATAAGATCATATATCATCATCTTTATCTTACTGTGATCTAAACTAAATTATCTTCTCATCTGCTTAGATAATTACAGTAGTCTCTTAACTGGTTTCTCTGTTTTCTCACTTGACCTCCTACAGTCTATGCACTTTATTTATAGCTAGGATGATCTTTTTAACTGTCAGATAGGCTACTCCTCTATAAAATACTTTACAATGACTTTCTTTTACAACCAAAATAGTCAGATTCTTAGCTTTCAAGGTTCTATATGATAATGTTTGTCCCTGTCTCCCTTTCTCTGTTCTCTCTGTTTCTGCTCCACTGAACTTTCCTATATTCTTTGATCATGCCAGGTGTATTCCCAGGGCTTAATATTTGTTCTTGTCTGCTTGGAGTGCTCTTCTTTAGGTCTTCGCACTGCTTGCTCCCTCACATCCTTCAGGTGTCTGTGTAGAATAGGAGTTCTCAGAGTCTACCTCATTTGAGAGGTCTTCAGTGATCACACGGTAGAAAATAGTGGTCATCCCCTCACCTCTCCATCTCTTTTGCTTTAATTTTTGTAGCATTTATGTTTCCTGAAATTTAATAACTGATTTGACTACTTGTTTATTCTTTGTCTTCCTTACTAGAATGTAAACTCCATGATAGCAGGAACTTTGTATGTCTTCTATTGCAGTGCTAGAAAAGATTCTGACACCTGGTAAGTCAAGGATGCAGCTCTAGGAAGTTGTCTGTGGAGTAAAATTTCCTCTAACTTAGATTAAATGATTCTATCTTTTTAAGGTTTTAAGCCAAAGGAAAATTATTAAGCCAGTTAACACTGTGAATTTTGTACATTGGGTAAGGTGACCAGATTTTAACATTGGTAAAGCAGGACACCATTGACCCGGGGGGGGGGGGGGGGTTCTTGATTAAAAATTTGGTCTATCTCCCACCGTTCCCTAGCTTGTCGTGCATTCTTTCCAAAAATCGGGACTTTTTTAAAACGCCGCAGGATGCGGGACAAATTGTTAAAAATCGGGACTGTCGGGACGTCTGGTCACCCTAACATTGGGTACTCGCAAGTGAAATGCTAAGTTTTAGAATTTATGTTATCAATAGCACATAATTATGCATAGGATGTGCTAAGTAATACCTAAAAAGTAAGCTTGGAGTTTAGCTTTTGCGCTTGTTGCAGAAGACAACTTATGGTTGTCCTCTTAATTATAATGGTAGTGATGTTAATGTAATGCTAATATTTCCTCTTGCTCTTGCAAGCTATTTTTTCCTCTCTCTAAATTCTTTATTTAAAACCTGTGTTGGAGGGGAATCTGGGATGGCTCAGCAGGTTAAGCGATTGCTTTGCAGCACCAGAGCCTGAGGATCAAATCCTGGGCCCGGCCCATGTGGACTCATATGCTGAACTGGGGTGTTCCCCCAGTTCATTTCTTGCCGGGGACCATGCGGGAGGCTCCTGGCCCAGTTCCTGCCCTGCACAGTCCCGTGCCCACCTGTGGAGGGAAACTATATGGGAAACTAATGCTGTCAACTGTGGAGACTGCTCTGCCCCCCCACCCCCCTCTGTCTCTGTCTCTGTTTCTCACTCTCTCAAAAACAATAAAAATAAATCTTTAAAACCTGTGTTGGAGATATCAGGATGGCTTAGTGGGTTAAGCACTTGTTTTGTAGCCCCAGGGTCCAAGGATTGAATCCAAGCTCCAGCCTGTGCAGACCCATATGCTGAACTGGGGTTTGGCCTCCAGTTCGGTTCTCACTGGGGTGAGTGTCCCATGTGGGAGGCCCCCTGTTCAGCCCCCCAGCTTGTGGGAGTGTGCCTTCCATGCAGGAGGCTCCCAGCCCAGTTCCTGCCCTGTGTGGCCCCCGCCCACCTCTGTGGAATGAAACTATGTCAAAAACTGATGATGTAGAATTGTGGAGACTGCTCTATGCCCTCCCCCTTCTCTCTTTCTCTCTCTGTCTCTCCCTGTCAAAAATACTAAAATAAATCTTTAAAAAAATCTGTGTTGATTTTCATTTCGGTGGGTGGGTACATTTTTTTCTAAGCGTTTTTTTTTTTCCCCCTTCAGTATAGTATTTATAGGAGCCCTCTTAAATTTTGCCATTTTAGGATCTTTCCTGTTAGTCATACTATAAAACTGGTCATTGACAATTTTAATATAATAAAACTCAAGTAAGCAGCTTTGCTAACTGATAGTATTAGAAATATGAGGTAACTAATGTAGAGATAGGAAGATTATATTATCTATGTGTTAATATAACTTAAAAGCATGTGGGAGCCAGTATCTTTTATATAAGGCTATCATTGACCTTACACAACAAAGTATCCAGTCATATACAGTATAATGAAATTTTGTCAATAATATGGCTACAGTTTTTGCTTTCTCAAAGTTGTTCATTCTTTTGAAAGAAAGGTATTATGTAGAATGATGGAGATATTTGTGTAATTTAGTGAAGATGGTGTGGTGGAATAGCTATACATATAAGGGAATGATACTGGCTAATACTTGCTGAGTATTAACTGTGTACTAGGTACTATTCTAAGCTCTTTCATCTACTATTTAGACTGTTTAAATCTGGTTGAACTATTTAAACTATGCCTAACCCATTTATTTTACAGATAGGAAAATTGAAGCGCACAGAGAGGTTAGAAAAACTTGCCCAAGAACACACAGCTAGTACCGTGTTTCCCCGAAAGTAAGACATCCCCCGAAAATAAGACCTACTTAACAGTTTTACCTCTCGCTGAAATACGTATAAGGCATCCCCCCGAAAATAAGACCTAGCACATCTTTGGGAGCAAAAATTAATATAAGACACTGTCTTATTTTTGGGGAAACAGGGTAAGACACTGTCTTATTTTCGGGGAAACAGGGTATAAGACACTGTTTTATTTTTGGGGAAACAGGGTATATAATGGAGCCTGGATTAGAATTCAGGAACAAAGAGGGGTGTTAGTGAAAACTGCTGGAGGCAGAGCATGGAAATGACCAGTCTCAGTTCAGTGGTTTGGTTAATCTGAAATCCCAGCCATGGAATGTCGTATGGACAGGATCAGTCTACATAGGTGTTCAGGAACTAACTCATGGTGACAATTAGAATTTTAGGTATGCCACAGGGTACTTTGTTTCTCTTCCTCCTCTACTCCTCCTTTCTTCCTCTTTTTTTTTTAAGGATTTATTTTATTTTTTGCGAGAAGGTGAGAGAGAGAAAGGGGGAGGACCCAGAGCAGTCTCCATAGTTGTACATCATTAGTTGTGACATGGTTTCATTCCACACAGGTAGATGTGGGGCCGTGTGGGGCGGGATCTAAACTGGGGATCTCCCACATGGGAGGCAAGAACCTTTGCCACTGAGCCATCCTGGCAGTTACCAGCTGCACCGCAGTTCAGCATATGGGTTTTTACGGGCTGGGGCCTGGACTTGAACCCCGGACCTTACAACCGCAAGGCAAGTGCTCAACTGCTGAGCTATCCTGGCATCCCCTGTTTTGACTTAAAGAATATTTCTAGTTCTGTTCTGCCATAAAGGGGAAATAGATGTTAGAAGAGAGCAGTAATTGGTATAAGGATTGGACTTTGCTATAGAAAGGCAAATAGTGAATTTTTATACTCTGAAATAGTGAAGTTTTTCTTGGTAGACCTTGCTTGTTAAGAAGCAAGTTTAGTCTGCCACCTGTCTAAAGTGCAAACAATTTGTGAAATAATTATGATTTACATTTGGATATAGATTTTTATTTTACAAAGTAATTTGGTAAACATTTCTCAATTGATCTTCATAACATTTCTGTGAGATAGGTTGGTAGATATTATGCCATTTTATGAGTTTCCACAGCAGAGAGAGGCATGAGCCTTGAGGACTGAGCCTTTAAATCAGAGGTGTCCAACCTTTTGGCTTCCCTGGGCCACATTGGAAGAATTGTCTTGGGCCACACGTAAAATACACTAACACTAATGATAGTTGATGAGCTTTAAAAAAAAAAAAGTTAAAAAAAATCTCATAATGTTTTAAGAAAGTTTACAAATTTGTGTTGGGCTGCATTCAAAGCCGTCCTGGGCCACATGAGATTGGAGAGCCACAGGTTGAACAAGCTTGGGCTATAGTAATATCAATGTTTTCATTGTATTGTAGATTAGCATAGAGGTGGGGTGCTTAACTTTTTGAAGTCAAAAAAGTTTGGTAGCTTCTGAAAAGGCTGACATATAGTAAAGTAGTAGTGAAAGGTTGATAAAATTTTACTATGTTCCCTGGTTTCCTTTGTTCATTTTGGAAATAGTTGGAGTTGCTTTGGTTAAATTAGTCTGAGCTATTAAGAGGGACTTTTCAAAACTCTTAAAAATACCCTGAATAAGGGAATAAAGTCAGGTGTAAACTCATAGAATCACTTCACTTTGAAGTAATTAATGATCTACAAAATGTGACTTTATTTTGCAAAAAATAAGGAATTGCTGAATATTTTTTTATTCATAGTATCTTAGTTCCATGTTATTTTTTTCTTGTGCTTGCTTGTAACTGCCTCCTTATCACCAGCCTCTCCCTCTTGGTCTGCCATCTGTTGGTTTGGCTCTTTATTTCAGAGTCGGAAGGCAGGAAAGGGTTTTTGTACATAAGATAAAACTAGTCCTATTTGGAGCTCAGTGAGCTAGAGTGCTTATGCAATAAATCTGCTGATGATAAATTCCAGTAGTACCATAGGCCTATAGGACCAGAAAGATGGCGATGACTCTGCAATATTGTCTGCATCTTTTTTTCTGTGACTGTTGCTTTATTTATTTATTTAATTTATTTATTGTTGACAGAGAGAGAGAGAGACAGAGACAGAGACAGAGAGAGAACTGAACAGGGGGAGCTCCCCAGTTCAGCATATGGGTCCGCACGGGCCGGGGCCAGGATTTGATCCCTGGTCCCCAGTGCTGCAAAGTGAGCGCTTAACTCACTGAGCATCCTGGCTTCCCTGTTGCTTTATTTAATAAAGAAAAATTAGAAAATAAATTATACTTAAATACTATTTTTTCATGGAAAACCATAAACTGGTTAGATATTAACAGGCTTGTGATAAAGAATAATTATATAGGAGAATTTAGCATGTTGAGTGTTAGTGAAGTTTGTATGAAATGATTTCTTATAGTATTTTATAAATATAATTTGATCATGGTAACCTGACTGTGCATTAATATGTTATGAGAATATGTAAAAACTATTTGCGGTCCTAGTCAGGTAATTCAATTTCCCAGACAGCATTTTATGTTTTCTTAAAAATTTGTTTATTACAAAATATTTTAAATACTAATATAAAAGTTGAATAGTATAAAGAGCTTCCATTTACTCATCATTGAATTTCAAGAATTATTATAGGCAGTCTTGTTTCCTTTATATTTATATCTATCACCCCACCCCCAATTTACTGGACTTTTTTAAAAAAGATTTTATTGTTTTTGACAGAGAGTGAGAGAGAGGGAAAGAGAGACAGAGAGAAGGAGGAGGGCCCAGAGCAATTTCTGTAGTTGCACATCATTAGTTTTCTACATAGTTTTGTTCCACAGGTGGGGGTGGGGAGCAGGAACTGGCTGGGGGCCTCCAGCCTAGGGCAGGAGCTGAACCAGGGGCCTTCCACATAGGAGGCTTGCCCTGGTGAGAACCAAACTGGGTGCACACCTCAATTCAGCCACTGAGTCTGCCCGGGCTGAGATTTGATCCTCAGACCCTAGGGCTGCAAGAGGAGCACTCAACCTGCTGAGTCATCCCGGCATCCCCTTTCTGGACTTTTCTGAACCGAATCTCAGACATACTTAATTTGTAAATTTCTGATATTTCAGTATGGATCTCTAGAAGATAATCTATCTGTTTATAAAATAAGCATAATACCATTATCATACCCCCCAAAATTATAGCGAGTTCTTAATATCAAATATCTAATCAAATTCCATATTTTTCTAAATATATGTCTCTCTCTATATATATAGAGACATATATATACATACATACATACATACATATAGTTTGTTTGCTTGAAAAGGGATCCAAAATAAGGCCCATACTTTACAATTGTTTGACATGTTTATTAAATCACTTTTAATCTTTGAACTCTCTCCAGCTCTTTCTATTTTCCTTAAAATTTTTTGTTGCCCTTCTCTGAGAAGTGTCCCATTTTGCTGATTGCATCTCTGTAATGTCATTTAACCTATTTTGTCTTCTGAATTTCCTGTAAATTGATAGATTTGTGAGATTTAAAAAAAAAATGTTTTAGTAAGAGTACTTAATAGGAATGGTTTGTGTTTCCATCAGGAAGTGCATAAGGTCCCTGTATTCTCTTTGTAATGTTAATAGCTGTTGGTAATCATTGCTTAGATTTATTAATTCATCAGATGGCAAAATAGTGAAATTCTATTTTCTTTCCTCATGTATTATGTGGTGTTCTGAATAGTTACTCAACAATGTAAATTACTATATGGAGAGAGCATTGTATGCATATTAGAACTGGTTCTGGGATTATTTGATAAGATTCTGTGGTGGGATTCCTTTAAGGGAAGAGTACAAGTCCTTATTATTGAAAATTCATAGAAAATTTGGGACTATTAAATAACTAGACTTTGTGTAAAGGACGTTTGGCCAATAAATAGGTTACTATCCATTATGAGATAACAGCTTGTGATCTAGTGTGTATAGCTGGTCATTGGTGTTTGTTTTAGAGGTCAGTGTTCCTATTCAGAAATTTCAAAAGTAAATCATGCAGGGAAGCAGTTATTAGTTTCTTTAGCCAGATTTCTCAGTGTGAATTTGAAAATATGCCTTATGTACGAATCAGATTAAAAACTTTTTTGAGTTTACATAACAGCTTATTTTGTATTAAAGGTTGTCAAGAAACTGAAACAGCGTTTCCCATTGTAGTTCCGTGATGAAAGGCTGTTGGGGTCAAATAAACTTGGTAAACAGTGTGCACTTTATCTTCTGTTGGAGTGTAATAAGCCATATTAACATATAAAAGGCTGACAGTAAAAAAATCTGTTTAATATTAACTCAGACTTTTCCAAATTTATTTTATCACTGAAACTTTTTTCTTCTCATAACTTCTTGAAGAACTAGTGGAACAGATTTTCTAGAGGAAACATTTTGGAAAATGTTGAATTAGAGAATTTGAACACGGAATAACTAGAAAAATGTCCGATGATAAAGAATGTATACGACTTCACTACAGTGATGTAGAGAAATTTTTGATAACTAAATAATAAGACATTTTTTCAGTGAGAAAAAAGCAAGAGGCAAATGTTGGTTGGTTGCTTTATTTTAGCCTGTATGATAAGTATTATAGTTTTAGGAAAGTGATGTTAGGGAAGGACTTGAGTCATATATAAAATTTACTACATGCCAGGCACTGCTTTCAGTTCTTTTTATGTAATTAGTAATTCGTTTAGTCTTCACAACAGCTTTAAGCAGTAGATGCCCTATTGTTATTTCAATAAGGAAATTGAGGCACAGAGAGATTAATTGTTCAAGATTACATTGCCAAGCTGGTGATAGAGCAGAGCCAGGATCTGAACTTAGGCAGCCTGGCTCCAGCGTCCAGGTGTGTAGCTACTACTCTACACTGCAAGATATGACATTGAAATCATGAAATAAAGATTAGATTAAAAGGGGATTTGAAGGTTTTTTTTGAGGGAACAGACATCTTTTCTTTACCTTATAGACAATTAGGGTCATAAGTGTCCTAGTGAAGATAGAAAACATGGAGATCTGGGATCTTTTGTTGTTATTCATAAAAAAGGTACACCTCCCAAAGAAATAGATGAGATGCTGGTAGAAGGCTGAGTTAGGAAGGTACTGTTTTAATATCGAAATTTCAGACTTACAAGTGAATTGGAGCTCACTTAATAGAACTTCATTTTATGTCTAAGATCTGAGGTAACAGTTTGTTCATGTGCTTACAATAATAATAGCTCACATTAGTACATTATCACTTAAAAGCATTTTCACAAGGATTCTCTTTTGATCCTCTGAACAACCTTGAAAGGTAGGTTGGTAGGTACCATATTTTCTACTGCAAAGCTGGTTCTTTTTATTTATTCTTTAATTGTTAAATTTATTGGGGTGACATTGATTGATATCAGTTATATTGTTTCCACATGTACAATTCTACATTACATTGTCTATACATCGCATTATGTGCTCACCACCCAGAATCAGCTCACTTTCCATCATCATATATTTGATTCTCCTTCCCTTCTCCCCCCCACCAGCTCTCCCCCACCACCTCTCCTCTTACCCTCCGGTAACTACTAAACTATTGATTGTGTCCATTGGTTCTTGAATTTAGCTTTCTGCATCTTAAAAACTAAAGTTTTCTACACTGTATCACATTGCCTCAGTTCTTTTTTATTATTTATTTATTTATTTATTTATTTGACAAGAGACACAGACAGAGAGACACAGAGAGAAGGGGGCGGGCCCAGAGCAGTCTCCATAGTTGCACATCATTGGTTTTTCCACATAGTTTCACTCCACAGGTGGCAGCACAGGGCAGGAACTGGGCTGGGGTCTCACCTTGGTGAGAACTGAACTGGAGGTACTCCCCAGTTCTGCATATGGGTCCACATGGGCCGGGGCCGGGATTCGATCCTCAGTCCCTGGGGCTGCAAAGTGAGTGCTTAACCCACTGAGCCATCCTGGCTTCCCCTGAGTTCTTTATATATTTTAGATATTAGCCCCTTGTCAGAGGCATTGTTTGCATACATTTTCTCCCATTCGGTTTGCCTCTTTGCTTTTTTGATGGTTTCCTTTGCTGTACAGAAGCTTTTTATTTGATATAGTCCCATTTATTTATTTTTTCTTTTACTTTCCTTGCTTTTGAGGTCAAGTTCATAAAGTCCTCTCTGAATCCAAGGTCTGTAAGTTTAGTACTGATGTTTTCTTCTGTGCAGTTTATGTTTTGGGTCTTATATGGAGTTCTTTGGTCCATTTGGAGTCAGTTTTGGTATATGGTGACAGTTCTTAGTTCAGATTCATTCTTTATTTTATTTTATTTTTTTTAAGATTTATTTTTATTATTTTTGACAGAGAGAGAGACAGAGACAGAGACAGAGAGAGAAGCGGGAGGGCCCAGAACAGTCTCCATAGTTGTACATCATTGGTTTTTCCATATAGTTTCATTCCACAGGTGGGAGTGGGGCTGCACAGGGCAGGAACTGGGCTGGGGTCTTCACCCCGGTGAGAACCGAACTGGAGGCACTCCCCAGTTCAGCATATGGGTCCACATGGGCCGGGGCCGGGATTCGATCCCTGGTCCTCGGGGCTGCAAAGTGAGCACTTAACCCACTGAGCCATCCCGGCTTCCCCCAGATTCATTCTTTTGCATGTGGTTTTTTAGTTCCCAGCACCATTTACTAAAAGAGGCTTTCTTTTCTCCATTGTATAATTTTTGCTTCTTTGTCAAAATTTATCTGTTCGTATATTTGTGAGTTTATTTCTGGGGTTTTGATTTTGTTTCATTGGTCTATGTGTCTGTCTTTCTGCCAATACCAAGGTGGTTTGATTATTGACACGTTGTATACTAGTATAGATTGAAGTTGGGGAGATTAATGTCTTCACCCTTATTCTTTTTTTTTTTCATAGGATTGCTTTGGTGATTCAGGATCTTTTGTGGTTCCATATGAGTGATGATTTTTTTGATCTGTATCAAAAGAATGTCTGAGATTTTGATGGGAATTGTATTAAATCTGTATATTGCTTTGGGTAATATGGCCATTTTAACTGTTGATTCTTTTAATCCATGAACACAGAATATCTTCCCATTTCTTTGTGTCTTCAATTTCTTTTAGTAATGTCTCATAATTTTCTGTTTATAAATCCTTCACATTCATTGTTAAGTTTATTCGTAGGTACTTTATTCTTTTGTTGTGGTTGCAAAAGGTATTGTTTTTCTCATTTCTTTTTCTGAAATTCTTTTGTTAATATATAAAAATGCAATGGATTTTTGTATATTGATTTTGTGTCTTGCAACTTTACTGTATTCATTTATTATTTCTAAAGTTTTCTGGTGAAGTCTTTAGGAATTTCTATATAAAGGATCATGTCATCTGCAAAAATTGACAGTTTAACTTATTCACTCCCAATTTGAATGTCTTTTATTTCTTTCTCTTGCCTGATTGCTCTGGCTAAAACTTCCAGTATTATGTTGAATAGCAGTGGTGACAGGGGATATCCCTGTCTTGTTACTGATTTTAGAAGGAAAGGTGAAGTACTATATTATTAAAAGATAATATCCATAGGCATTTGGTATTTTGCTTCTACCATAGTAAAAAGGTACATGGAGGGAGAACAGGCATATATATCCTGTGCAAATTGGGATGTATAGTCAAATTTTTCTCCAGCATCCCTTCTTCCCAACCCCCACCGCTCCCAACTGAAATAGCTGGCCTGTTTGTAAAGGATAGGTGAATAATAAAAAAATGTGTTTGGGATTAGGTTAATTTCAGGAAGCAGTTAGTACTATTATATAAAGCTCATTTTCTTTTTATGTGGAACTTGAGATTATTGATTTTTCTTTTTGGTAGTTTGCTAGGAAAAAAACTTCTTTTATACTATGCTGGATTAAGGGATAAGTAATTCAGATCTCTTTAAGTAAACCTTAAGAAGAAAAAAGTATGATTTTTTTGGAACACTTTGTGTGGGCATTTTTAGTGTGTTTGTGTGTGTGAGTCTGTTTGTGAACATGTTCATGTGAAACTGTCTGTGATTATCATGTTAGAGTGGTAGGAGGGGAAAGGAGCCTAACCTGTTTGTTGGATTGTGGAATGGATTTTTGTACTTGAAGTCAGCTCTTCAGCATATCCTGATGTTTTATTATTTTTTATTCTTTTAATTGTAAAATTTACTTGGGTGACATTGCTTTGCAAAAATTACTGTACATAAATTCCAGGTGTACAATTCTACATTACGTTGTCCATGCATTGCATTATGTGCTCACCACCCAGAGTCAGTTCTCTTTCCATCACCATATATTTGATGTCCCTTCTGTACTCCCCCCCACCCAGCTCTCCCCACCACCACCCCCTTTACCCTCAGGTAACCAACCACTAAACTATTGCTTGCTGTTTTATTGACTGAATCTAGTAATTTGCTTTTTGTTAAGCACTCTCTTTGCCCAAGCAGATTTTTGGGATGGTCTTATTTTTAAAAGGTTTTTGTTTTTTTTTTTAAGATTGGATTATGTGTTGTTTACATCTCATTATTTTTTTGCTGATTCTAAGTTGGTGGGAAGTCTTATGAGTTTAGTTATGCTAGTTTCTTTGTCTTTACATATAAATTTTAAAATAAGCTTGTCTGTAACTACAAAAATCTGGCTGGGATTTTGATAGTGCATTAAGTCTTACCCATTTGGTGAAGAACTGACTTTTTATATTTAGTCTTACGATCTAGGAACAGGCATATCTCTCCATTTGATTTCTTTCATCTGTGTCTTATAATTTTCAGCATATGGTACCTGAGTTTCATTAAAAAGTGTTTAAAAATGATCAAAGCATAATATATATTCTGAGAAGTGTAAAGCTTGATTAATTCCACAGAAATGGATTTACTTTCAAATTCTGCTATTTTCTGTGAACAAGAGATTTTCAAGAGGAAGTTAGGTAGGGTTCAAGATGAGTAAATAAGGGGAAGCTGGGATGGCTCAGTGGGTTAAGCGCTCACTTTGCAGCCTCAGGGACTGAGGATTGAAACCCGGCCCCAGCCCACGCTGGACCCATATGCTGAACTGGGGAGTGCCCCCAGTTCAGTTCTCACTGGGGTGAGACCCTGGCCCAGTTCCTGCCCTGTGCAGCCCCACGCCCACCTGTGGAATGAAACTATGTGGAAAAACCAGTAATGTGCAACTATGGAGACTGTTCTGGGCCCTTCTCTCTGTCTCTGTATCTCTTTCTCTCTTGACTCTGTCAAAAACAATAAAAATAAAAAAATAAAATCTTTAAAAGATAAGTGAATAAGATAAGCTTCTCATTTCCTCCTGAGTCAGGTCATCATAGTGTGTCTTCATTGTTTTGTTTAAAAGTGAATTCTCAGTGAAGAGATTAGAAAGTATGAATTGTTAGTGACAAAATAGTCACGGGGATGTGAAGTACAGTATGGGGAATATGTATGGTTTCAGAAGGGCACTAGACTTCCTGGGGGGAGAACTTCATAAATTATGTAAATGTCTACCCACTGTGCCATACACCTGAAAATAATATAAAATAATATTTAATGTCAACTATAATTAAAAAATATATAATTATGAGATATAGAGTACAGCATAGGGAATATAGTCAGTGATATAAGGTATCAGGTGGGTGGTAGACTTGTTGGGGTTATCACTGTGAGACGTAAATGTCTAATCATTATGTTGTTTTGTAATAATAATAATAATGTGAATTCTCAAGACAGTAGACACATTCAGAGATAGTGAAGTTTATTTCCAAATCAGGTTTGCCATTTAGCTATCCCCTGCTATAATTTACCTCCTATGTTATAGTAGAGATTTGCCTAGATGTTCTCTGATATATAGGAATTAGTACTGTTTTAAAACAATGATGATACGGGTTAATGATTTAAGAGATGGATAGTTCTGCCTTTTCATTTTTGTTGAACACAGCTATTCCCTGCCCTTTAGCTTTCTTCTGTGTAATTTGTACAAAGCACGTACTTAAGTAAACTTGTCATCTTTCTGTCTGACTTTTATCTTTCTTCCAAGGAAGGGTAAGGCAACTTACTGTGTTTATGGGAGCACTATTTTTCTGCCTGCTCCATAATCATAAGACTTAAAAACTGCAACTATGGAGACTATTCTGGGCCCTCCTCCTTCTCTCTGTCTCTGTCAAAAACAATAAAAAAATAAATCTTTAAAAAAAAAAGGAGGGGGGGTTGAAGCCGGGATGGCTCAGCGGGTTAAGTGCTCGCTTTACAGCCCAGGGAACTGAGGATCGAGTCCCGGCCCCAGCCCGTGCAGACCCATATACAGTGTTCCCTCGCCACTTCGTGCTTCATGTTTTGCGGCTTCAGTGCTTCGCGGGTTTTTCCAAAACATTCATCAAAAAATAAAAATGAAAAAATACAACCATGTCGGCAGCCACATTGCGGAAAGGAGCGTTGTTTCATGTGGATGCATGAGAGAGAAGGATCCCTGCATGTCAAACAAAGAGATAAGTTGACTCAGAGTACATCCCACGGGCTCTCATAAAGGCGCGTGATTGGTTTCCAGTGTGACATCGACCAATGAGAAAATTCCTAGGGGCAAATCCTACTTCGTGGTTTTTCAGCTTTCGTGGAAGGTTCTGGTCCCCATTAACCGCGAAAAACGAGGGATCACTGTACTGAACTGTGGTGTGCTTCCCATACTGGAGGCCCCCAATTCAGTTCTTGCCCCCTAGTTTGGCCCCTGGCACAGGGGGGCATGCCTCCCATGCTGCAGGCCCCCAGCCCAGTTACTACCCTGCATGGCCCCCACCTACCTGTGCGGAATAAAACCATGTCAAAAAATGATGAAGTTTAACTATGGAGACTACTATGGGCCCTTCCCCTTCTCTCTGTCTCTCTTTGTCTCTGTCAAAAACAATGAAATCTTAAAAAATCTCAACTCTGATTATACAGAGATGGTATCACTGTATTTAAAGGAAAATGATTATGTTACAAGGAAATTAAAAGTGAGATTTGCTTAATATAGATACTCTGGTAATAAATGAGTTTATTACATGTGCCCCATTAGGAATGGAGCATAATGGAAAAACCGTACTTAGCATTTAACTCCTATGTATACTTACCTTGTAAAAGATAATCTTTTTTGTCTTTTTTTTACATTACTGGGGCCCATCTGTGCCTGATTCAGCTGTTTCTGCCCTTCTCTCCAAACTTTTATTTTGAAAATTTCTCAAATCTATAGAAAAGTTGAAGAATAGTACAATAAGTACTCATATACTTTTCACTTAATTTCACAAATTATAACATTTTGTTGCAGTTGCTTTTTTGTTTTCTCTAAACACACACACATAATTTTGCTTTAAGTGAGTAAGTTGTAGTCACCAAGATGCTCACCTCCCACCCCACCCATAATTATGGTCTGCATCTCCTAAAAATGACATTATCTAGCATAACCATAGTATCTTTATCATGCCTAAGAAAAATGACATGAATTTATCATCATCTAATATGTACTGTTTGTATTTAAAGTTTTCTAGTTGTTTCCCAACATATCCTTTATACCTTTTTTGTTTGTTTTAATTTCTGATCCAGGATCCAATCTCATTCCCATATTGATTTTGGTTTTTAAGCCTCTTAATCTAAAACACTGATTCCCAAGCTGTGGTACGTATACCCCCAGAGGTACATGCTGGACCATTCAGGGGTACACAAAAAGTTATCAGTCATGGTGAAAAAAACAAATAAAATAAAAAAACGCAAAACGTTAGTTATGGAACAATAAATGGTAAGTTTGAATCATTGATAATGGAGACACTTCAAAATTAGATCATATTATCGAATGATGATTGGTGAGGGTGTGGCTATGAACCCCTGTCCCGAACTGCCCTTCTACCAGTCATTACACATAGTTTCAGAATAATCCATTTGCGACATTTCTAGAACTTCCCTAAACGTATAAATACATCCATAGCCAGACTGTTTGATCAGTTTAGTTACTGACTGAAAGTAAGTGCGTTGTCTTTAATCATGATTCTTTTCAATTAGTTTTCTTAATTTAATGTTTAATATAGTTTCAGTTATTGTCAGTGATTTTTAAGCATTTCAGTTATGGATCAGTGGTTGAAAACAGGAATGGTTCACCCATTGACTTACGAATTTTTCTCTATTTTCACCCCCAGAATTACCATTCATTTTCCAGAAATCCATCTATTAAAGAATATTTTATAACTCATAGGTTTTGCTTTCCTTTTTAATGAAAATTAGCGTTATTCTAGATTGCTGTGTTACAAATTTTTTTGTTGTTGTTGTTAAATTTAATAGGGTGACATTGGTTGGTAACAATTAGATAATTTCCCGATGTACAAGTCCACATCACATCACCCATGCATCGCATTATGTGCCCACCTCCCAGAATCAGGTCCCCCTCCACCACCATATATCTGGTGCCCACTCCCACCTCCCCCCACAACTCTCCCTCCCCCTTCCTCTCCCCTCTCCAGGTAACCACCAAACCATTGAGTGTGTCCATAATGCTGGTGCCCTTTCCCACCTCCCCTCCCTCTCTCCCTCCTCCCTCCTCCCCTTCCCTCAGGCAATCACCAAGTTATTGGGTGTGTCCATAGGTCTCTGTGTCTTTGTAACTTTCAGTTTTATATTCTACCTATAAGTGAGGTCATGTGTTTCCTGGTTCTTTCATTCTGACTTATTTCG
>PVKE010001507.1:32597-98797 GCA_004027555.1 Craseonycteris thonglongyai
CATTTCTTATCGCTGAGTAGTATTCCATTGTGTAAATGTACCACATCTTCTTTATCCAGTCATCTATCGAAGGGCATTTTGGTTGTTTCCATGTTCTGGCCACTGTGAACAGTGCTGCGATGAACATGCGGGTACAAACATCTTTAAAGATTAAGGTTTTCAGGTTTTTTGGGTAGATGTCCAGTAGAGGGATGGCTGGATCATATGGTAATTCCATTTGTAATTTTTTGAGGAATCTCCATACAGCCTTCCATAGTGGTTGTACTAGTTTACATTCCCACCAGTGTGAGGGTTCCCTTTTGTCCACAGCCTCTCCAGCACTTGTTATCCCTTGTCTTGTTGATGATAGCCATTCTAACAGATGTCAGATGGTATCTCATTGTGTTTTTTTTAATAATTTTTTAAAAATATATTTTTATTTATTTATTTTTGACAGAGAGAGAGAGAGACAGAGAGAGAGAGAGAGAGAGAGAGAACTGAACCGGGGGAGCTCCCAGTTCAGCACATGGTTCCGCATGGGCTGGGGCTGGGATTCCATCCTCAGTCCCCAGCGCTGCAAAGTGAGTGCTTAACCCACTGAGCCATCCCGGCTTCCCCCCATTGTGGTTTTTATTTGCATCTTCCTAATTGCTAGTGAAGTGGAGCATTTTTTCATATATCTATTGGCTATATGTATGTCTTCATGAGAGAAGTGTCTGTTAATGTCATCTGCCCATTTTTTCATTGGATTGCTTGTCTTTTTCTTGTTGAGTTGTACAAGTTCTTTGTATATATTTGATATTAGCCCCTTATCAGAGGCATTGTTTGCAAATATTTTCTCCCAGTTGGTTGGTTGCCTCTTTGCTTTGTGGATGGTTTCCTTTGCAGCACAGAAGCTTTTTAGCTTGATAAGGTCCCATTTGTTTATTTGTGCTTTCACTTCCCTTGCCAATGAGGTCAGATTCATAAAGTCCTCCCTGAATCCCAGGTCTATAAGTTTAGTGCCAATGTTTTCTTCTATGCAATGTATTGTTTCCTTTCTTATTTGGAGGTCTTTAATCCATTTTGAGTTAATTTTGGTATATGGTGAGCGATCACAGTTCACCTTCAGCCTTTTGCATGTGGTTTTCCAATTTTCCCAGCACCATTTACTGAAGAAGCTTTCTTTTCCCCACTGTATATTTTTTGATCCTTTATCAAAAATAATCTGTCCATAAATTTGTGGGTTTATTTCTGGGTTTTCAATTCTGTTCCATTGGTCCGTGCGTCTGTTTTTCTGCCAGTACTAAGCTGTTTTGGTTATTGAGGCTTTGTAGTACAGATAAAAGTCAGGCAGTGAGGTGCCCCCAGCTTTATCCTTTTTTCTTAGGATAGCTTTTGCGTTTCGTGGTCTTTTGTGGTTCCATACAAATTTGATGATTTTTAAAATCTATTTCTTGAAAGAATGACTGGGATTTTGATGGGAATGGCATTGAATCTGTATATTGCTTTGGGGAGTATGGCCATTTTAACTATGTTGATTCTTCCAATCCATGAACATGGAATGTCTTTCCATTTCTTTGTGTCCTCTTTAATTTCTTTTAAGTGTGTCTTATAGTTTTCATTGTATAAGTCCTTCACGTTCTTTGTTAGATTTATTCCTAGGTATTTCATTTTTTTTGTTTGCAATGGCAAAGGGAATGGATCTTCTCATCTCTGTCTGAAGTTTCATTATTGGCTTACAAAAATGCAGTTGATCTTGGGACATTGATTTTGTATCCTGCGACTTTACTGTATTTGTCTATTATTTGTAATAGATTTCTGGTAGAGTCTTTAGCGTTTTCTATATACAGGATCATGTCATCTGCAAAGAGTGACAGTTTAACGTCTTCTCTCCCGATTCTAATACCTTTTATCCCTTTCTCTTGTCTGATTGCTCTGGCTAGAACTTCCAGAACTATGTTGAATAGCAGTGGTGACAGGGGGCATCCCTGTCTCATTCCTGATTTTAGGAAAATAGGCTTCAGCTTTTCCCCATTCAGTATAATATTTGCTGAGGGTTTGTCATATATGGCCTTTATTATGTTGAGGTACTTTCCTTCAATTCCCATTTTATTCAGTGTTTTTATCATAAATGGGTGTTGTATCTTGTCAAATGCTTTTTCTGCATCGATTGAGATAATTATGTGGTTTTTATCCTTTGTTTGGTTTATGTGCTGGATTACATTGATTGATTTGCGTATGTTGAACCATCCTTGTGCCCCTGGGATGAATCCCACTTGGTCATGGTGAATGATCTTTTTAATGCATTGTTGTATTCTGTTAGCTAAAATTTTATTTAAGATTTTTGCATCAGTATTCATCAGTGAGATTGGCCTATAGTTTTCCTTTTTGGTATTTTCTTTCCCAGGTTTTGGTATTAGGGTAATATTAGCTTCATAGAAAGAGTTGGGTAGTACTGCCTCCTCTTGAATTTTCTGGAGTAGTTTGAGGAGGATGGGCGTTAGTTTTTCTTTGAATGACTGGTAGAATTCATTGATAAAGCCATCTGGCCCAGGCCTTTTGCCTTTGGGCAGGTTTTGGATAATTGTTTCAAGTTCTATACTGTTGATTGGTCTATTTAGGTTATCCAAATCTTCTTGGTTCAGTTTAGGTAAACTATGTGATTCTAGAAATTTGTCCATTTCCTCTAGGTTGTCAAATTTGTTGGCATAGAGTCTTTCATACAATCTCTTATGATTGTTTGTATTTCTGCAGCATCAGTTTTAATCTCTCCCCTATCGCCCTGTATTCTGGAAATATGAGATTTTTCTCATATTTGGTGAGCCTAGCCAGTGGTTTGTCAATTTTATTGATTCTTTCAAAGAACCAGCTCTTTGTGGTGTTAATTTTATCTATTGTTTTTCTATTCTGAATTTTATTAAGTTCTGCTTTGATTTTTATTAATTCTGCTGGCTTTGGGGGACCTCTGTTCTTTTTATTCTAGCTCTATAAGATGAGATGTGAGGGTGTTTACTTGTAGTTTTTCTTATTTCTTGAGATAGGCCTGTAATGATACAAATTTCCCTCTTAATACTGCTTTTGCTGTGTCCCAGAAATTTTGGTATGTCATGTTTTCATTGTTATTCGTTTCTACAAATTTTTTAATCTCTTGTTTTATTTTCTCTTTGACCCAGTCACTTTTTCATAGCATGTTGTTCAATCTCCACGTATATGTGGTTCTCTCTGCACTTGATCTTTTGCAATTGATCTCTAGTTTCAATGCTTTGTGGTCTGAGAATACAATTGGTATGATTTGGATGCTCTTAAATTTGGTGAGGTTGGATTTAAGTCCCAGGATATGGTGTATCCTTGAAAATGTTCCATGTGCACTAGAGTAAAATGTATAGCCCTTTGTTGTAGGATGGAATGACCTGTAAATGTCAATTATGTCCATTTCCTGCAATGTATCATTTAAAGCTGCAATCTCCTTATTTATTTTCTGCTTGGATGATCTGTCCAATGTTGTTCAGGGGGTGTGTTTAGATCCCCTACTATAATTGTATTGTTGTCAAAATCTTCTTTTATATCTGTTAGTAGTTGCTTTATAAATTTTGGTGATTCCTGATTGGGAGCATATATATTGATGAGTGTCATGTTTTCTTGTTGTATTGTCCCTTTTTATCAAGATGTAATGTCCATCTTTATGTCTTACTATTTTTTTTATCCTGATGTCTTTTTCATCAGAAATCAGTATGGCCACTCCAGCTTTTCTCTGACTGCCATTTGCCTGGAGTATTGTTTTCCATCCTTTTACCCTGAGTCTATGTTTGTCCCTGTGGCTGGGGTGTGTCTCTTGTAGGCAGCATATGGTTGGATTTTGTTTTTTAATCCAGTTTGCTACCCTGTGCCTCTTTATTGGTGAGTTCAGTCCATTTACATTCAGGGTGATGATTGATATATGAGGACATCCTGTATCCATTTCTTCTTTTCTTTTAATTTTTTTGTTGTCCCAACTTTTCTTCATTTATTTTGATTTCTTGATTCAGGTCGAATAGCGTCCTTCAGTATTTCTTGGAGTGCCGGTTTTTTAGCTGGAGAATTCCCTCAGCTTCTGTATATCTGTAAAGGCCTTAATTCCTCCTTCATATCTAAAGGTTAATTTTGCTGGATAGTTAATTCTTGGCTGGAAATTTCTCTCTTTTAATATTTTGAAGATTGGGCTCCACTCCCTCCTGGCTTGCAGAGTTTCTGCTGATAAGTCTAGTGACAGCCTGATAGTTTTTCCTTTGAAAGTTATATTTTGTTTTTCCCTGGCAGCCTTGAGGATTCTTTCTTTGTTATTGGTTTTTGTCATCTTCAGAACAATGTGCCTTGGAGAAGATCTGCTAGGGTCTAGGTTGTTAGGGCTTTTGATTTCCTCTTGGATTTGGGGCTGTAATTCTTTTCACAGGCTAGGAAAATTTTCATCCACTATTTTCTGAGAAGATTTCATCTCGCTTCCTTCTGGTACCCCTATTATTCTAATATTGTTCTTTCTGATGGAGCCAGAGAGTTATTGTAGGGCTCTTTCATTTCTCTTGATTCTCCTTTCCCTTTCTTCTTCCCTCTGTGACATTTCCATGTTTGTATCTTCAATTTCACTCATCCTTTCCTGTAGCTGGTCAGCCGTGTTTCCTGTGCTGGTCAGTTTTTTTTTCAGCTCTCCCATGATGCCTTTTATTTCAAGGAGTTCCTTTTGGTTATGCTCTAGCTTCTCAATTTTATTGGTAAAGTACTCATTTTGCTCAGAAAATTTCTTGTTGAGGTCATTTAACTGTGTCTGGGTACTTTGCCAGCATTGAGTGAGCTCTTTGGGTGTCTTGATTAATGCAGCCCTGAATTCTGTTTCACTTAGATTTGATTCCAAGTGTGCAAGCTTCTTTACTAAAGAATGGCCCTGATCTTCTGGAGGGGCTTTGGGTTCTGAGGTGTGCATTGTGTTTGATGTGGTTCTTTTTGCTTTAGGCATGAGTATGTTTTCCCTCTGGGGCTTTGCCTATCAGATGGGCTTCTCTTTATTTTTTCTTTTGGGCTCAGTTGTGGGAGAAGGAGATTTTGGGAGAGGGTTGGGGGAACCAGACAGTTTCTGTGTCCTGGGGCACTTCAGGTTGCTGTCTTAGCTGTTAGATAGCAGGGTAGTGAAGGTGTGGCCGAGGGTGGGGGCCTGTGAGTAGGAGCTAGGGTGGTCCTGAGACACAATAGCAGATTCCTCTTTCAGCAGGGGGGCTGGTGGTTCAGTGTGGGTGGGGCGCAGGAGCTCTGGTATTTCTCTTCTCCGCCTGGCTGCCCCTCCTTCAATCGTATCTGCAAGCCGTGCCCGCAGTGCAGTCACCCGTGCGGGCTTTGGCGCCGCCGTGTCTGGATTGGCAGCCCAATTGAGCACGCGGGCAGCAGCGCCAAGGTGGCGTGGTTGGCGGGGCGCAGAAAGCAGGGCTTGCGGGAAGGCAGTGGCGTTTGGGCAGCCCGGTAGGTGGGGCGCCGGAAGCCCTGTGTGCACTGGCGGCAGCTTGGCCAGCAGCTGCTCTATGCTCCTAGCTCTGCTTAGACCGCCAGATTCACTCTAAGCACGTCTAATGCAGCTATGTCCATTCAAGCCCCAGCCCTCACTCCCAAGAGCCCTGTCTTCAGAAAGCGCTCCCTCACAGTCAATCTCTGTAAATCAGGGGTGCTGAGCTGTTGGGGGCTGAATCCCTGCTCTTACCCCGCCCTCCGGGAAGTGCAGCCTCCCTGCTCCACAGTCCCTGCTCCACTTTAGACTCCGTGATCTGATTAGGGCACTGCGTGCATGCTCTCCCTTGAGTTTAGATGTTAAATTGTCCACAGTCTTGTGGGGCTTCCACACTCCCTAGGTCTCGGCTTCCAGCCCGCCCTCAATCCAGCTCCACTTTGACCGTAGTCCCCCAACCCCCCTTTGTTTTTGCCAGCCCCGGGCTGCGCTCCAAGTCTTTGTCCCCAAACCACTGCTTCCCCTTCTCTCTCCTGCTCTCCCCTTTTTCCTCTAACCTTTGGGTGTTGTTCTGCATTGTGTGGCTCTTTTAGTTGAGGATGCTTCTCAGCGTTTCCCCCGTGGATTCCACTCTGTTCACAAGTCCCTTCCCAGGCGGTTATCTGCGTTCTCCTCTCATGCCGCCATCTGTTTTCCTCCATTTAAAAATTTTCAAAACAATCATATCACAAATATTTTTTTTATTATGAATGAATTGTTTAAGCAAGCGATGGGTGAATTGCCGTCTTTATAAGCCAATGGGTTAAAAAATCAAAACTTGATACAGGTTTTTACCTATCATCAAGTACTTCTCAACACATTTCTGCAGCTATGAGTACACTCATGCTGGAGATAGTAAAAAGGTGTGTGCCTCAGATACTACACAGATGGTGACTGTCCTAAGCCTTTGTGTGGTATGTGTGGGGAAATATCCAACAGCTGCATGAAATCGTCTCTACTCATGAGACATTTAGAAACTAAACATCCTATGTATAAAGACAAAAAAAATATATTATTTTTTTTGCTTAGAAAAGTGTCTGTTACTTTATACATGGTGTTAGTAAAGAAAGACAATGAGATGCAGTTGAGGCTTCATACCTTATTGTTTATCACATAGCTAAATGTAAAAACCACACCATAGCTGAAGATTTAATTTCTCCTTGTATTAAAGATACCGTTTTTTGTATGTTTGGGGAAGAACATATACGCATAATCAACACTGTCTCTTTTTCAAACAATACAATGTTGGTGAATTCAGGAAATGTCTGATGATGCTGAGGTTGTAGTAGTAGATAGAATTAGAAAAAGTAAATTCTTTTCCATCCAGGTCAATGGAAGTGTAGATGTTGCTGATTTATCTATTTTGCTTGTCATAATGAGATACTTGGTAGGTAATGAAATTGAGGAAAACCTGTTGTTTTGTTACGCATTGACAGAGTGTACCACAGACAAAGATATTTTTAATGCGACCAATGTTTATTTCATTGCAAAGGACATTAGTTGGTTGAATTGTTGTGGTATATGCACTGACAGAGGCAAAACTATGTCAGGTTGTTTTATAGGCCTACATGACCAAATTAAAGAAGTAGCTCCCCTGGGGAAGCTGGGATGACTCAGTGGGTTAAGCACCCATTTTGCAGCCCCGGGGACTGATGATCGAATCCTGGCTCTGGCCCGTTTCGACCCATATGCTGAACTGGAGTGTGGTTTCCATGCCGGGGGTCCCCAGTTCTGTTCTCACTCACCCACCTCACCCCCCATCCCTGGTTTGGCTGCTGGCTCAAGGGGGCATACCTCCCATGAGGAGGCCCCTAGCCCAGTTTCTGCCTTGCATGGCCCCCACCCACCTGTGTGGAACAAAACCATGTCGAAACCTGATGATGTACAACTATGGAGACTGCTCTGGGCCCTTCCCCTTCTCTTTGTCTCTCTCTGTCTTTCTGCCTGTCAAAAACAATAAAATAATCTTAAAAAAAATTAATAAATAAAGAATTAGCTCCCCATGTACCATGTAGTGACTACTGCATTCATAGACAAAGCCTTGCATCCAAGCCTTTTCCTAGTGAATGGAAAGATGTTCTTGATGAGGTTGTAAATGTTATAAATTTTATTAAGTCCCAACCATGAAACTCCAGATTTTTCAAAGTGCTCTATGAAGAAATGAACAGCATTCATAGCATATTACTTTTGCATACAGAAGTAAGGTGGCTATCTCGTGGCAAAGTACTTACCTGGATGTTTGAACTTAGACATGAAGTCCAGGTATTTTTTTGAAGACTGTGTTTCCCTCTTGCTCCAAAGTTTGAGGACAATGATTCGCTTCATAGTCTTGCATATTTATCAGGTATTTTTCTAGAAATAAACTCAACTTGGGACTTCAAAACAATTCAATCACTATATATATTCCAAGTAACCAACAAAATTGAATCAGTGATTAAAAACTGGACTTTTAGAAAGCATATATTGAAAGAGAGTCAGCCTGAACTTTTTGAAACTGTACAGCTCTTTATCTGAGAACGACTTGTATCTATCTTAAAACGTGAAAGAAAATGTTGTAAGTCACTTGGAAGGTCTTAAAGTATCCTTTTATAAGCACTTCCCTCAACATGGAAAAGAAAACAACTGGATTGCAGATCCCTTCAATGAATAATTCTTCAAAGAAGTTAAACTATCAGTCAATGGAAAAGAACAGTTAATTGAACTTTCAACTGATTCTTCTTTATATTCTGATCTTAAAGGGAAGCATCTTATTACCTTCTGGGTAGATGTCAGCGAGGAATATGAACAGCTCAGTGAGAAGGCACTCAAATACCTCTCTGTTTTTTTAAAGATTATTTTATTGTTTTTGACAGAGAGACAGAGAGAGAAGGGGAAGGGCCCAGAGCAGTCTCCATGGTTGTACGTCGTTAATTTTCGATAATAGTTTCATTCCACACAGGTGGGCACCATGCTGCACAGTAGGAGAGAACCTTTTCTGCTATCCTGGCAGTTACAAGTGGCACCGCAGTTCAGCATGTGGGTTTGCATAGGTTGCGGCCAGAATTCGATCCCTGGACCTTGCGGATGTAAGGCAAGTGCTCAACCTGTTGAACTATCCCAGCATCCCCTCTAGGAATTTTTGTTGTTCTTGTTTAGGCAATGCCTTATTTCTTGATTAACACTGCAATGTTGAAAGATTACAACTAATGTGCAAATGTTGATTGAGCTAGTCTCCTTGAGCATAACTTCCAAATATCCTTAAAATTTAATGTACAAGTTCAATACATTATTGCTTTCTTATTTTAGGTCTTTATCTCTCAATTTATTGTTTGGGGTATGTTTTATATCCTAGCCATTCTGTCCTCTTCAGCCCCTTAGTGTTATTCATAACTTTTGTAGGGTAACTTTATGCAGTGTTATATATGTTGTATTGTAATTGCTTACGTATTCTTACTCTATTCTGGGTTCTGAGTCCTTTAGGAGCACTTTATTTTCTATGTAGTAGAACTTCCTACTGTGGATAAATTTTGCACATTATTGTCAAGTTCCTGGTAGTAATAAATGGGAATGCCTTTTGTTAAAATTAACATATAATTACAAAAGATTTTTAAAATGTGCAAATACGGGATGCCAGGATAGCTCAGCAGGTTGAGTGTTTGCCTTGCAACTGTGAGGTCTGGGGATCAAATCTTAGCCCTGGTCCAGGCAAACCCTTATGCTGAATTGTGGTGCATCTGGTAACCGCCAGGATGGCATGGTGGTAAAGGTTCTTACCTCCCTTGCCAGAGGCCCCTAGTTCATTTCCTGCCCCGTGTGGCCCCACATCTACCTGTGTGGAATGAAACCATGTCACAGTAATGATGTACAACTATGGAGACTGCTCTGGGCCCTCCCCTCTTCTTTGTCTGTCTCTCACCTTCTGTCAAAACAATAAAAAATATTAAAAAAAAAATGTGCAGGGAAAGCTGAGATGGCTCTGCAGGTTAAGCGCCCACTTTGCAGCCTCAGGGACTGAGGATTGAATCCTGGCCTCTGCTAGTGTAGACTCACATGCTGGGGTCTGTTTCCCATGTGGGAGGCCCCCCAGTTTGGTTCTCGCCCCCTCCTCCCCGGTTCAGCCTCTGGCTTGAGAGGGTGTGCCTTCCATGTGGGAGGCCCCCATCCCAGTTCCCGCCCTGCGCGACCCCCACCCACCTGTGTGGAATGAAACCATGTACAAAACTGGTGACATACAACTATGGAGACTACTCTAGCCCCCGCCCCCCCTTCTCTCTGTCTCTCTCTGTCTCTGTCAAAAAAAACAGTAAAATAAATCTTTAAAAAATGTGCAGATGGGACTGTGCTAGTGAATGTGCTAGGATATGTCTTTTTGATTTCTTCTTTTTTTTTTTGATGAAGAGATAAGGAGTTTACTTTTAAGCCAGTTATTATTTGATATTATGTCTCCCTGAACCCCATTTCTTTTGAGACCAGCCATATTTCAGATAATTTTTTTTTTTTTTTTGGAGACATGCCAAATTACTTTCATTTTATCAATAAAAGAATGTAAGTAAACGATTTGGTCTATCTTATAGAAAGGTAAAGGTAATCCCAACATGCATGTACTGCTTTAGTGACTAGGGAGGTCACCCCCATGACTGTTAGAAACCAGCTGATGGCTTAGCCTCTCATCACTGTTTCCCATTGTGTGCTTGTTAAAGAAGTACTCTGCCATGCCAAAATTGAGGGCCTCCATTTTGTGCAAGTTGGTAACATGGTCACCTAATTCTTTGTTGGATTTCACTTGCTCATTCAGGTCATGAGTCTCAATAAAGTCATACAAATGGGCGTCATTTTCGTCAGTGACCTGTTTGTACAATTCCAGTAGTGACTGATTCACTCATTTTTCCCAAGTCTAACCCACACTCAATTGCATTCAGCCCATTCTCCCAGTTGTCACGGTCTGGTTTCTTGATATCCTGATGGAAGATTTGGCCACCTCACTGGTTCTGCAGCCTCATAAGTTTCTTAGCATGTTTCCTATCCTCATTAGATTGGTGAAGGAAATATTCAGCAAAGTTCTTCAAAGCCACATCATCATGGTCAAAGTAATAAGACATGGACAGGTAGGTGTAGGAGGTGTAGAGCTCCAGGTTGATCTGGCAGTTGACGGTGGCCTCCATGCCCTGGTGGTCATCCTGGCATACCTGTGTGCTTAGTGGCTAAGGAGAGGTGGCTGTGTGGCACTGGAGCCATGGTGAGGACCTTGGAGCTGTTTGAGGGCATTGTGAGAAGGTCGTGGAGGGCTAGATCTGACTGGAGGTCTGGATCTAATCAGCTGACTAGATAGGGGACAAGCACATTAAAGCAGGAAACCCCAGAAACTCTGGGCAAAGACTGTCTCTTTTAGATAGTCTTTTAAGTTTTAGTTTTTTTCTCCTCAGAATCACATTCATATTGCTATTCTGAGATTGTGTGAGGAGCTGGCTATAGTATCTACTTCCAACATTTTTGCTATTTCCTCCATTCTTTTAGGGAGCCTCATAAGAATGAATTTTTGAAGTGTAAATTGGATATATCATTGGGAGTTCAGTGAGGATACATTTACCAAAAATGTTATGATTGGCATGACTTAGGCTTTATATGCTTGCAAATTAAAGGTTCTAAAGAAGGGAGAGGAGAATTTTCTCTACAAATAATAAATGATGAAGACCATTGGCCTTTTATGCCTCTAGAAAAATCTACTTTTGTTGAAATCTGTTGTCTGGTTCATGGCCACTGGTCAGCAATGAATTAAGGTATCCTGCATGTGTGGACATTTTTGTTTGCATACTGTTTGCATTTCTAATTGCATGTATTTGCATACCAGGTTATTGAACTTGACAAATTAATAACTTGCGTTACTCTTTTTATAAAGGGTTTTTTTATTAAAAAGTGCATTAATGTTCTAAAAACCCCAAGGTTGGTAGCAGCCATTGTTACACTAACTTCTATAATAGAATATAAAAGAAGGAACTTAAAATAGTTCAAATTAATTCACTTTGGGGGATATGTGGTGAACAGTTAGAGACCAGACAGTGCAATACCTAACACTTACTTTTATATAATAGTTTCAAAGTACTTCTATGTAAGAGACATGGAAATTCCAAAGTGAGAAAGAGAATTGTGGGTTAAGCTTATGAGAACAGGTTTAATTATGGGGGGAGGTGGTAGATCTGAATTAGTACATGAAGGAAGTGTAGGATTTGTTAGGTAGAGAGGGTGGGATGGACAGTCTAGGGTACTGTAGCATGAGTAAAGGTAGGAGTGAACATATCCCAACTGAGTGATGGTAAGGATTGGTAGGGATGCCTATCTGACTAGAGCAGTGGGCTGCGGAGGAAGGAGCATGGGATACGGTAGGTAAGATTTGATAGGTTGGAGGAAACAGTTGATTGTGATTGGAAAGCAAAGTGAATGATTTTAAGCCTAGGGAGTTTTATCACTCAGGGTCCTAGCAGGAAATAAATGGGCTAGTTATAGATGTTTGTGAAATTCCTAATGCCTAGCAATATGGGGAAGCCATTGATACTTTTGAGCCAGAGGGATCAAGAACAGGAACATTGAAGCTGAATGAGAGCTGGAACAGTGGAAGCCAAACCAGTGGATAGGGCCTGTGGCTATAGGACAGAGGTTCCCAATCTTTTCCCATTTGCTTACGCATTTTAAACCCATTTCTATAAATTGTACCCCTTGTTTTTAAAACAGCTGTTCAGTGCCTTTCTTAATGTAAAATAGAGGAATTGAGGTAATAAGTTAGGGAAGAGAATATTACTACACTAAAAGTATAAACCACAGATTTAATTTTACAATTTTTATTACACAGTTAAATATTGTTACTGCTGGTTTTTTTGTGTATACCTGAACAGCCCAGCATGCCCCCAAGGGTTCGCATACTACTGCTTGGAAACCAGTGCTATATAGAGGAAAGTGTTTTGAGGTGGGCAGGGAGCTAGGGAAATAAGGACCCCAGTTATTTATTCTTCACATCCTCTTGATTTTCTGCTAGTGCCTCTCATTGGCCTGACTGGAGGCCAGGGGAACTTGGACAGTTGTTTTAGAGGTCAGCCTCAAAGGCCACAAAGCAGAGCATGGAAGGGTAGAGATTAATTTTGGGGGGACTGGGGTCAAATGTAGAATGTCTAACCCAGAACCCATTTTAAATTATTGTGAGTTTGTAAGCAAAGGAATGTTATACTGAAAATACTCTTGTAGAAAGATTTGGCTTAGTGGATTTTGAGAGTCTTTTTTTAAAAAGGCTCTCTTCAGTTAAAGTTTAATTTATAACAAAAAAAGTAGAATGCAGTTTTTATCTAATTTATCTTTATAGTCCCCATGGACTATATAATTTATTTTTTCTCTGTGAATTTCTTAGACCAGAATGAATTCATCTACTGCCCTTACTACCCTGAGCCCCTGCAGCAAGAAAGAGGGTGCCAGTGGCTTAAAGGGACTAAAAGAGGGAGCAGTACAGAGTACCAACCTTGAGAAGCTTCAGTCTGGTTGTAGAGTTGTGATGAAGACAGGTACACAATAAAAAATCAGGCAGAGTATGACATAATATGTGTAAGCAATAGCGTTAAGAGAGTTTAGAAGAGGAAGTGATCAAATCTGTATTGGTGAGTGTAGAGTGATTAAAACACATGAAAAGGCTTTGGAGGATAAGTATGGATTTTAAAAGGTAAAGATTTTATATGGTATGAAATTATGATAGGTGAGTACAGTTAGTAACAGGGAATAGCATGAACAAATGCACAGAAAATAGGAGTGTTTAGTTTGTTAAAGATTAGGATGTATTTAGGGCAGTTGTGAAAGATGAAATTGTGTGGAAGATGAAATTGAAAGACAAACGTGGCTCCCTCTGGATGGGCTTTATATCCACAACAATAGATTGTATTCAATTTCATAGGAAATGGATAGCCATTGACTTTTTTTTTTTTAACAGATAAGCAGTGATATAATTGGTTAGAACTACGCTTTAAAAAGATTAATTTAGCAGAAGTAGGTAGAAAGCTATGGCATGGGAGACTTTTGGGGGAGCCCATTGCAGTTTCCCAGGGTAGATTATAAGGGCTGAAGCAGGGTGGGGCCAGTGGGAATGTTATAATACAAGAGGCTGGTGCGTAAACAGAAAGCCTCAATCAAAGACTACTCTACAATTTTGACATGGTACTTGAATGACGTATCAGAAGGAGCTGATTTTGTAAGGGTGTAGGAGGATGGCTAGGAGAGCATTAGGAGGTAAGGAAGCTATAAAAGATGGTGAAATCAGTTTTGGACATGGTCAATTGGAGGTGGGAAGCATCGATAGGGATGTCCAGCAGGTATTTGGAAACTAAGACTGGATTTTATGCAGAGGTGTTGACTGGAGGTGTAGGTTTGGTAGGTATGTGTCTGTGTAGTGATGATGGGTTAAGCTTTAGCAATGAACAGAAATGGTTGATGTAAAAAATAATTAAAAAGTAAAAAATATTAATAAGAAAAAGAGGAGGTCCCAGAACCTTTGGGAATTAAGTAGATAAGAAGAGGCAAGAGGTCTGTAAATTATTGGGTTTTTTGTTTGTTTTGCTTTTGGTCAACTTTAATGGTCAACTTGGTATTGTCTGTTTCTTTAAATTTAATCATTTTATGAATAGGTTTTTAATAGTATCTCATTGTATAATAGTTTTAATTTGCATTTTTTAAAAATATATTTTAGAGATTTGTTTTTATTGTTTTTGACAGAGAGAGAGACAGAGAGAAGGGGGAGTGTCCAGAGTAGTTTCCATAGTTGCCCATTATTAGTTTTTTATGTAAGTTTCATCCCACAGGCTGGTGCAAGGCTGTGCAGGCCAGAAACTGGCTGGGTTGGGCACACCCCAGTTTAGCATATGGATCTGCACAGTCTGGGGCTGGGATTTGATCCTCGGACCCTAAGGCTGCAATACCAGCACTCAACCTGCTGAGCCATCCCCATGCCCCCTAATTTGCATTTGTCTAATCAGTAATGTTGTTGAGTATTTTTAATGTGCTTATTTGGCCATTTTTATGTCTGTGGCGAAATGTCTGTTCAGATATTTTGTCCATTTAAGACAGGGGTGTCCAACTTTTTGGCTTTGCTGGGCCACATTGAAAGAAGAATTGTTTTGGGCCACATGTAAAATACATGAACATTAACAAAGCTGATGAGCCAAAAAAAAAAAAAAAAAAAATATTTCATAATGTTTTAAGAAAGTTTACAGATTTGTGTTGGGCCTAATTCAAAACTGTCTGAGCCATATGCAGCCTGAGGGCCACAAGTTGGACAAGCTTGCTTTAAAATATTGTTTTTTATTATTGAAATTGTAAGGGTTCTTTTTATATGTTTTTGATAAAAGTCCTTTGTTGGATATATGTTTTGCAAATACTTTAATGTTTGGGGCTTGCCTTTTGATTTTTTTTTAATATGCTAATCTAGCATTGCTAAGGTTATTTCCTGTGTAGTGGCAAGTGAGTTGTATAATTATTTCATTATATATTACAATGTAATAATAATAAAAGAAATAAAGTGCACAATAATGTGTTTGAATCATCCTGAAATCATCCTCCCCGCCCCCGGTTTGTGGAAAAATTGGCTTCCACAAAACCAGTTCCTGGTGCCAAAAAGAGTAGGAACTGCTGAATTAGATTATTTTAGTGATTTAGATTAAGAGATGATTATGGCATAGGCAAAGGTTCTGGCAGTGAAAATGAAGATACTATGTGGATAGAGTTGAGAGCTACTTAGGGGTTGATACACATGTACTAAATAAAGTATGCATGCTGGGGTATGTGAAATTCCAAAATGCAAAATGGTAAATCTTGTGTATAATAGAAGAAACAGACCAATCATGAAGTAGCATGGATTACATAGCTGGTGTTAACAGGAAAAGGTAGGACACGTTCTTTTTTCTCAAGATTTATTGTTGTTGTTTTTTTCAAATATTTTTTTTTATTTTTGACAGAGAGAGAGACAGAGACAGAGAGACAGAGACAGAGAGAAAAGGGAGGGCCCGAACAGTCTCCATAGTTGTACATCATTGGTTTTTCCACATATTTTCATTCCACAGGTGGGCGTGGGGCTGCACAGGACAGGAACTGGGCCGGGGTCTTCGCCCCGGTGAGAACTGAACTGGGGTCACTCCCCAGTTCAGCATATGGGTCCGCACATCCCGGGGTCAGGATTCGATCCTCCATCCCCGGGGCTGCAAAGTGAGCGCTTAACTCACTGAGCCATCCCGGCTTCCCCAAGATTTATTGTTTTTGACAGAGACAGAGAGAGAGAGAGACAGAGAAAAGGGGGAGGGCCCAGAGCAGTCTTTATAGTTGTATGTCATCAGTTTTCAACATGGTTTTATTCCACACAGGTGGGCAGGGACTGCACAGGGCAGGAACTGAGCTGGGGGCTTCCCTCAATGGGAGGTGCGCCCCCTCAAGCCAGGGGCCGAATGGGGGTGGGGGGTGGCGAGAACCGAACTGGGGGCCTCCCACATGGGAAGCACACCCTAGTTCAGCATATGGGCCTGCACTGGCCTGGGCTGGGATTTGATCCTCAGTCCTCGGGGCTGCAAAGAGAGCACTTAATTTGCTGAGCCATCCTGGCTTCCCTAGGACACATTCTTAATGTTTTTCTTTTATGAGTTTTATTCAATCCAACAAACTTTATTGACTACAATTACTAATGCTCTTAGATATGTTCAGGTTTTCTTAGCTGGGAATGGTCACACCTGGAATCCCCTGCTTCTTTCTATTACTTGTATATACCTTGCTTCTTTACTTTTAATGCCTACTTCTAGGCCAAGGTGAGCATTTCTTTCTTAGTTACTGTGAAGTAGACTTTTCACGTTTCTGAGCCATAGATCTGTGCCTTGGTTTCATAGTATCTTCTTTTTTGTTTTTCCTTTTCCCTGTGCAATATACCTTTTGTTTTTTTCAAAAATATTTTTATTTTAGGCACATACCCATTAAATTTACCATCTTAATCATTTTTAAGTGTATAGTTCACTGGTATTAAATAGTTTCATAGTATTGAGTAACCATTACCATCTCCGTAACTTTTTTTTTTATCTTGGAAAACTTAAACTATTCCCATTAAAGCAATAATTCCATATCTCCCTCTCCCATAAAGTCCCTGGCAACCACCATTTTACTTTCTGTTTGTATAATTTTGACTGCAATAGTCCCACCTTATCTGTGGGGAATATGTTCCAAGACCCCAGTGGATGCCTAAAACCATGGATAGTACTGACCTGTATGATACTATGTTGTTTTCCTCTATATACATATATATGATAAAGTTGAATTTATAAGTTAGGCACAGTTGAAGATTAACAGCAATAACTATATCTTTCTCAGGCTATCTTCTTATACAATACTCATCTCTTCTTTATCCTATGATGATAGGAGATGAAACAATGACTAATGAGATGAAGTGATGTGAATGATGTAAACATTGTAACCTAGCATTAGACTACTGTTGACCTGCTGACCATATGGCTTGTTAGTGACTAGTGTGCGAGTAGCATATACAGCATGGATACCTTGGACAAAAGGATGGTTCACATCCAGGGTGGGACACTTTGAGATTTCATCATGCTACTTACAACAACAGCACACAATTTAAGACTTACAAATTGTATAATTTTGGAATTTTTTGTTTAATATTTTCAGACCACAGTTGATTGCTATTAACTGAAACCTTAATCATGGAAATCAAAATGGTGGATAAGGGGGAACTACTATACACTCAGAACCTTATTCATATGAGTGGAATCATGCAGTATTTGTCTTTTTGTGACTGGTTTATTTCACTTGGCATAATGTTCTTAATATTCATCCAAGTTGTAACATGTGTCAGAATTTTGTTTGTTTTTAAGGCTAAATAATAATCTATTGTATGTTGATTTCATTGTTTATTTATTTATCTGTTGATTCACATCTGGGTTGCTTCTGCCTTTTAGCTGTTGTGAATAATGCTGCTATGAATGTGTGTACAAATATCTCTTTAAGACCCTGCTTTTCATTGTTTTGGGTATATACCCAGAAATGGAATTGCTGAATTACATGATAATTCCATTTTTAATTTTTTGAGGAACTGCTATACAGTTTTTCACAGCCACTGTATCATTTTACATTCCCATTATCAGTTCACAGGGTTCTAGTTTCTCCACATCTCACCAACACTTACACCCCACCACTTACTTATTTATTTATTAAATTTATTTGGGTGACATTGGTTGGTAAAAATGTTCCAGGTGTATAATTCTACTTTTCATTTTTTATGCATTGCATTTTTTAAAAATAAAGATTTATTTTATTATTTTTGACAGAGAGAGCTAGAGATAAGAGAGAAAAGGGGGAGGCCCAGAGCAGTTTCCATAGTTGTATGTCATTAGTTTTTCGACATAGTTTCATTCCACACAGGTGGTTGCTGAACTGCACAGGGTGGGAACCAGGCTGGTGGCCTCCCACATGGGAGGCACGCCGCTGTGAGCCAGGGGCCAAACCAAGGGCCTCCTACATGGATGCTCGCCCAGGCAGGAACCATGGGAAGTAGACCCCAGTTCAGCCTATGGATTCGCACAGGCCAGGGCCAGGACCGGGACTTGATCCTCTGATCTTGGGGCTGCAAAGTGAATGCTCAACCTGCTGAGCCATCCCAGTATCCCCACATGTTATTTTATTGTTAAATTTATTGAGGTGACAATTGGTTGGCAACAACTACATAGTTTCCAGGTGTATAGCTCTACGTTACATTGTCTATGTATTGCATTATGTGCTCACCACCCAGAATCAGTTCTTCCTCCACCGCATTTTTTTTTATTATTATAGCCATCTGGTGGTGATATCTAATTGCAGTTTTGATTTGCCTTTCTCTAGTGATTTGTGATGTTGACCATCATTTCATGTATATTCAAAGAAGATATATAAATTGCCACTTGTATATCTTCTTTGGAGAAATGTCTATTGAAATCCTTTGTTCATTTTGAATTGGGTGGTATACTTTTTTGAGTTTTAGGAGTTGTCTATTTCTGTATATTTGGGATATTAAGCCCTTATCAGATACATGATTTGCAAATATTTTCTCCCATTCTGTGGTCTGTCGTTGTTGGTATTGTCTTTTGATGCACAAAATTTTTAAATTTTCATGAAGTTCAATTTATCTGTTTTATCTTTTGTTGCCTGTCCTTTTGTCACATCCAGGAAATCACTGCTAAATCCAATATTCTGAAGCTTTTGCCCTGTGTGTTCTTCTAAGTGTTTTATAGTTTTAGGTCTTACATTAGTTCTTTGATACATTTTGAGTAAATTTTTTTATGTGGTGTTAGGTAAAACATGTACCGGTAACTTAATTCTTTTGCATGTGGATATCCACTTTTCCCCACACCATTTGTTGAAGAGACCGTCTTTTCCCCATTGCATGTCTTGGCACTCTTGTCAAAAATCATTTGAATTTTTTTGAGAGGTGGTCAAGAAATTCATGGAATGGGGGAGTTATTGGAAAGGTGGTAGTACTAGTGCACACAATTTGGTTGTGTGACTTATTATTAGTATATGGGCCATGTTTCAGCCTACTTGCATCCATGTTCTTTCAGATATCGCCGAAGAAGCATGTCAAAAATGAAGAAAACCCCAAGTTTGGATAAAATTGAATTTCACACTGTCACTAAGTTCCTCACAAAATGGGAAAACACCTCTAACACCTCAAACCATTTTGGAAGAGATATTAGCAGTTTATGGGGACTGTTGCCCTGGGAAATCTATGGTTTACAAGTGCCATAGCCTTTTCAAGCAAGGCAGAGGGTTGATTGAAGATGACCTTTGTCTGAGGTGCCTTATTAAGGTCACTTCCTAAGACATTGTCAAAAAAGTTGAAAACTTGGAGTGGAAGATGCCAAAGTGAATAAAAAACAGTTCTAAGAAATGATTGGAGTATCACCTACAACCATTTTGAATATTCTCTATCAGCATATAAGGATGTCAAAAGTCAGTGCAAGACGGGTACCTACAAGGCTCACACTGCTTCAAAAACAAAAGCATGTCAGGTGTTCAGAACAATGTTTGGACCTTTGCAGAGAAAAGAAAGATGAAATTTTAAACCAAATTGTCAGTGGAGATGAAACTTGTGTTCACTATTGGGATCTGAGTCAAAGCAGGAGTCTGTGTGGTGACATGAAAAGGGCATGCCACCCCCTCAGAAGTTCAAAGTATCACAATCAGCTGGAAAAATCGTGACTACTGGTTTTTGGGATCTGGAGGGAATCCTATTGATTGATTACAAAGATAAAGGTGTCAGAATAACTACTAATTCCAGTTGGCTGAAACAGTTAAAAGAATCTTTGAAGGAGAAAAGGAAAGGAAAATGGGCCAAATGGGTGCTACTTTTGCACGACAGTGCGCCCATGCACAAGAGAAATGTGTTGGCTTCACGACTATGGCTTCCAGATGTTAAACCACCTTCCCTACAGTCCAGACCTGGCTCTGTCTGATTATTATTTGTTTCCATATATGAATAAAAAGCTTCGATGGAAGAAATTTATAGACGATGAGGTTAAAGCTGCAATTTGAGGGCAAAACAAAACATTTTTTTAAAGGGTATAAATAAACTTACTGAAAGATCTGAAAAGTATATTAGTGTTAAAGGTGAATCTATTGAAAAGGAAAAATGTTTTTTACCCTTCTTCCCCTTCATTCTATGAATTTCTTTACCACCCCTCATATGTGAAGGTTTATGTCTTGGTTCTCTATTCTATTCCATTGGTCTATATGTCTTTTGTCAGTGCCACACTGTTTTGAATATTGTAGCTTGTTAGTAAGTTTTGAAATCAAATCTGAAAGTGTGAATCCTCTTGCTTTTTTCTTTTTGAAGATTGTTTTGGTTCTTGAGATTGTATATGAATTTTAGGATTTGTTTTACTCTTTCTGCCAAAAAATGTCATTGCGATTTTGATAGGGATTGCATTATATCTGTAGGTCAATTTTTTTTCGCTTTTTTAAAGTTAATTTGATCTGTTTGCCTGGAAATCTTTAAGCCTTTATTTTTATCTTTGAAATCTAATAGTTTTACTGGGCCAATATCTTGGAGTTGATTGATCTGGGTTAATTTTCCCAGGTACCTTGTGAGCCTTTATTGTATTGATTGAGATCTATTCTATTTCTGGTAAGTTTTCTTTGCTTGTATCTTTAAAATCAGCTCTGTTTTGTTTTACTTCTTCAGTCAGTCCAACTGTACAAATACTTGTCCTGTGTTGAGTGTACTCAAAGAGTTAGAAGGCTTTGGCTAGAAATAAGTGATAAAGCCTTTTTTAAAGATCTTAGGTTTTGCAAACCACAAACACCTTGAAACTACCCAGAGTGTTCCGAAGAAGAAAGAAAATCTGAGTTTTTATAGTAAAAAGTACATTTTTGAAGAGAATCGGCTTTGTATTCTGAGCCTCTGGATTGTTCTGAGATGGTAATCATCTAGAATGAGGGTGGCGAACCTATGGCATGCGTGCCCAAAGTGGCACGCGGAGCAATTATTTTGGCATGTGGAGCTGTGAATACCATTTAAAAAATTATTGTTTATGCTCTTATAGATATAAAAATAATTGATACCTCTATCTCACTCGATGGGTTGGCACGCGAGTCGAGCGAGTATACTCTTATTTCATAAACTTTGGCACTCAATTGCCAAAAGGTTCGCCACCCCTGATCTAGAACAAGCTTGTTCAATTTGTGGCCTGTGGGCCACATGCGGCCCAGGAATGCTTTGAATGTGGCTAAACACAAATTCGTAAACTTTTGTAAAACATTATGAGATTTCTTTTGCGTTATTTTTGTTTGCTCATTAGCTATCATTAGTGTTTGTGTATTTTATGTGTGGCCCAAGACAATTCTTCTTCCAGTGTGGCCCAGGGAAGTCAAAAGTTTGGATACCCCTGATCTATAATGACCAGAGGTCTGAAAATTGGATATTGGGAGGTCTGGATAATGGATGTTAGATAGACTGGATATGTAATCATTCTTTCATTAGTCCTTCAAAGGGTAATCAGAGGCTTATATAGAGATTTGACATATATCTAGGCATTGATGCAGGACTGGAAAGCCCAAAACTTCAAGTTCCCAGACTTTAAAAAATAGAATTGTTTTCTCATGCTTCAACCTAATTGATTTTGGTAATTTAGCCACTTGACTATAGTGACTCTATTTTGTTTCTTCACTCTATTCCTTACCCTCTTTGCCTGTCTTTTCCCCCAGTACTTTTTCTCTGGCTTTTTTTTTTTCCTTCCCCTTTATGCCATTTTGATTGTCATAGTTGTTTCCCTGCTTATTTTTTTTAAATTGCCATTACTAACTTTTTGAGTCTGCTCTTCCTTGGACGCTTTTTAATTTATTTTTCATTTATGAGAATTGTGTCTTTTTCCATTTTTTTTTTCTGAGTTTAATGAACTTTTTCTTTTCCTTTTCTTTTCTTCTTCCTTTTCCCTTTCCTCTTCTCTCCTCTCCTCTCTTCTCTGCTCTCCCTTTCCCGCCCTCCCTTCTTTCCTTACTCTCCTTCCCTTTCTTCCATTCTATCTGTATTTTTTGTGGTCCACTTCTACTTTTAGTTTTTGAATTTCTGATTCAAGATATTTTATATACTCCAGTGTTGGAGTGTATTTAATTTTGTGTAGATTGGTGACTATTATTTTCCTCTGCTTTGTTGTTTTCAGGAAGATTTCTTTCAGTTGATATACATGAAGTTTCCTTGCTGATTTTCTGCATTGACTCTCTATGGACTTTTATTAATTTTTATGGTACTGGGTGTTTTATAATGTTCTTAATTTAATGGTACCCTCTTCTGTCAATACAGCAAAGTCCAAGCACCTTAGAGGGTTTTTTTTTGTTTGTTTGAGAGGAGCTTAGCTAAGTCTCCAGTTTATGGTTCTCTTTTGTCTTGTAGAACCCTAAACAACCCTACCTCCCCTTTTTTCTTTGACCTGCCATGTCCCAGTTGCCAAAGGATGCTTTTCTCTTCCTTTTTGTTTTTTTTCCTCTGCTCTGCGTTTCAAAGAATGCTCATTTAATCACCCCTGTCTTTTAAAATTATACTTGCTTTTTAAAATCATACCTGCCTCTTTAAATTAAAATGTACTTTGGAATCTCTTTTTGTAGTCTGTGCTCTGTTCTGTCTAAATACTTTTCCAGTATTTTCAGATTAGTATGGATTTAATCTTTCTGGAAATCATTTCAAACCACCTTTCACATCCTTCTTTATCTTTTCTTTTCTGTAGTTTTTCTTAGTGTGCTTTTTTGCTTGCCACTAGGCCTTGTGACTGGATGGAGGTGAGAGTGGTGATTTTTCTCTTTTGATTCACAGTTAATTTTCAGTTTTGTCATTCTGTATCTTTAAATGGTGCTACAGGTGTGGTTTTATGTAGACTTCAATTTTTCCTTTTTTTTTTTAAATTTTACTGTTTGGGAAGAAATTTATTTGAGGAGATAGTTATACAGCTGCCATTGTCCTCAGCTATCTCGGAAGTCCTGGATTACTTAACAGTTGATGGTGGCACAACTATCCATCCACTTGGAAACCATAAAATTGGAACCCAGTTGTGTACACTTACTAAAATTCTAGATGAATATAGAACTTATTAAAATTCCAGATGGAATTTAAGACTCATGTGTAAAAAATAAAACAAAAATATATCAAGAAAATCTAGGCAGATATGTGTGTAATCTAGAATTCATATATGTAATCTGGGTGTGAGGGTGTGGAGATGCTCTTTTAAGCAAGAATAGAAAGCAGAAGCTATGAAAGAAAAGATGTGTGTGTATGCAGAAAATAGAACAGATATTTGCAATGTTGAGGACAATGATAAAATACAAAATTCTTTTACAAGTTGACAAGAACGATAACCCAGTAGAAAAATACATGACTAGGAGGTTATGAATAAGCATTTCCTAGAACAGAACCCAACTAACCAATACACATAAGATGTTCAGATTTATTAGTAGTCAGGGAAATTCAAATTAGTGCAATAAATTGTCCCATTAGAGCAACACATTGTCCCTTTGCAGCTATCAACCTAGCAAAATTAAAAAGAACAAAATTACCTATGGCTTGCAGGGATGGAGGTAAGTAAAGTACTTCTGTATCTTCTGCACAGTGTTTATTAAATAATGAATGGAGAGGAGGCTTATGTTTTTTCTGCCTTCAAGTACGGTATATACTTTCCAAATATCTAATAAAGATAAATTAACCATAATAATCAAGCTTGAGAAGGGAAGTGACATCAGATTTTATAGTTAGAATTTAACAGTGTATATTGAGAAATAGGAAGCTCTTTTTAATTAATCTGGGATCTCTAACACTGAGGCTCTTTCTTGAAGATCTACCTACATCATGAAATGCTCTTCAGTGTTTGAGATTTTTTTCTTCATCACCAACTGTTTTGACTGCCATTCTGGGGACTTGCTTGAAAGGCAGGACGTAGTCCCCACCTCTCCCACAATATTTTATGAGGAACATTTTCAAACATACAGTGAAGGTGAAAGATTTAAAAATGAGCAGACATACTTACCACTGATACTCTACCATTAATATTTTACTATACTTTTTAATTTAATTTTTAAAAAATATTTGTTTTTGAGAGGTGAGAGAGAGAAAAGCAGGGCGGGGGTCAGGGTGAGAGTGGGGAGGGAGCCCAGAGCAGTCACCACAGTTGCACATTATCATTAGTGACATGATTTCATTCCACACAGGTGGATGTGAGGCTGCGTGGGATGGGGTGGGAACTGAACTAGGGCCATCCGCCTGGGAGGCAAGAACCCTCACTGCCAAGTTGTTATAGTGGCTACCAGTTGTTCTACAATTCAGCATGAGGATTTACATGGGCCAGGGCCATAAACTGAACCCTAGACCTTGTGATTGCGAGACACTCAGCTATCTCGGCATCCCTACTATACTTTTAAAATTACATAACTAACCGGTCCTTTTGTCCATTCATCTGTCCACCTATCATCTATTTATGTATTTACCTGTCTACCATTCATCTATCCACCCAATCTTTACACTCACATATCAATGCATCTTATTTTTTTCATGCATTTCGAAATAAATTACAGACACCAGTATACTTGCCCCTAAGTATACTTCAATATGCATAGCAACTGGAGTTCAGTATTTATTGAAATAAAATGTACATGTAATGAAATGTAAAAATCTTAAGAGTATATTCACTGAGTTTTGACAAATGCATAGGTCTTATAATCCGATATTACCATCAACTCAGGAAGTTGTCTCTACCCCAGCCTACTCTATTCATGCCTCACCTTCCAGGGGGAACCATTATTTTGATTTAAGTCTTTTTATGGACATATGTTTTCTTTCTTTTCTTTTTTTTAGAACAAAGTTTTATTTTATTTTATTTTATTTATTTATTTATTTATTTATTTATTTATTTATTTATTTTTTGACCTGAACTGGGGGCCTCGCCACATTCGAGAAGCATACCCCAGTTCAGCACATGGGTTTGCCTGGGCCGGAGCCGGGATTCGATCCTCGGTCCTCGGGGCTTTAAAGCGAGCACTTAACCTGCTGAGCTATCCCGGCTTTCCCGACATATGTTTTATTTTGGGTAGATTCCTAGGAGAAGAATTTTGGGTCATTGAGTAGGTATATGTTTAATTTTGTAAGAAACTACCAGATATCTTTTAAAAGTGTTTGTTCCTTTTCACACTCCCACAAAGATTTGTAAGAATTCTGGTTGTTCTATGTCCTTGCTCACATTTGGTGTTGTCTTGTCAATTTTAACTGTACTTGTGGATGTGTAATAGTATTCCTTGTGTTTTTAATCTGCACTCTTCTGGTGACTAATGATGTTGAGTACTTTTCTTGTGCCTAATTGGCCATTTATATATCTTGTGAAGTTTTTTTAACGTCTTTTGCACATTTAAAAAGTACACTGTCGGGGAAGCCGGGTGGGTCAGTGGATTAATAGCGCTTGCTTTGCAGCCCCAGGGACTGAGGACCCACCCATATGCTGAACTAGGGTGTCCTTCCCATGTCGGAGGCCCCCAGTTTGGTCCCCCCTCAGCACCCCCTCCCTGGTTCGGCCCCTGGCTCGAGAGGTGTGCCTCCCATTCAGGAGGTCTCCAGCCCAGTTCTGTCCTGCACAGCCCCACCCCACCCCTCAGCACCCCCTCCCTGGTTCGGCCCCTGGCTCGAGAGGTGTGCCTCCCATTCAGGAGGTCTCCAGCCCAGTTCTGTCCTGCACAGCCCCACCCCACCCCACCTGTGTGGCATGAAACCATGTCGAAAACTGATGATGTTCAACTATGGAGACTGCTCTGGCCTCCCCACTCTCTGTCTCTCTCTTTGTCTCTTTCTGTCTCTGTCAAAAACAATAAAATAAATCTTTAAAAAAATTACACTGTCTTTTTATTATTGAGTTATAGTTCTTTATTCATCTTGGATAACAGTCCTTTGTGGGGTATATATTTTGTGAATATTTTATCCCAGGGGACTTAGTTTTTAAGTATTTTTTAAACAAACACTTATTGAGCACTTACTATGTGCTAAAATTCAGAAGTAAACAGAATATACAGAAACATTCCTGTGTTTTTAGAGTCACTGTAGTTCCTCAATACAACTAGGGAGACCAGTAAGAAGTATCCTTCAGTGATCTAAGAGATGATGGCTTGAACTAGGTGTTTAGCAGTGGGAGGTGGGGAGAGGTGAGAGTTATTTGGATTCTCAATATTTTTCTTAAAGTAGAGCCTACTAGTTGAATTTGGAATATGAGAGAGGGAGCAATCAATGATGACTTCCAAGGATTTTGGCCAAAGGCACTAGGCTAGAGCTGCCATTTATTGAAAGGAAATCTACAGGCAGAACACATTTGGGAGTGAGGATGGTGGTACCGTGTTTTCCCGAAAGTAAGACATCCCCTGAAAATAAGACCTACTTACAGTTTTGCCTCTCGCTGAAATATAAGGCATCCCCTCGAAAATAAGACCTAGCACATCTTTGGGAGCAAAAATTAATACAAGACACTGTCTTATTTTCAGGGAAACAGGGTAGTGGTGGATTAGGAATTCAGTTTTGAATGTGTTAAGGTTTGAGATGCCTATTAGATATCGATATGGAGAAGTCAAGTAGGCTATTGTATATATGAATTTGGAGTTCAGGGAAGAGGTATGGGTTAGAGATAGAAATTTGGGAGTCATCAACATGTAGAACCCACTGGCATACTGACAGTGGGACCAGAACCTGAAGAGAAAAGGTACACAAATCACTAATTTTTAAGATAAATTTTTTATTTTGGGATAATTTTAGATATACACAAAAATTGCAAAGATAGTATAGAGTTCCCATATACCATTCATCCATTTCCCCCTAACATTAACATCTTATGTAACCATGGTGCATTACTGTTAACTGAAGTCCAGACTTTGTGTTTCACCAGTTTAAAATCGCTAATTATAATGTAAGATGGAAGTTTAGAAACACTTTATAAGTCATCCATATAAGTTTTTTACTTCTTTTTCTTCTCCCTTTACAGAACTAATGGCTGAAGAGTAAATCAACATGGCAACTATGGTTCCACCGGTGAAACTGAAATGGCTTGAACACCTCAACAGCTCTTGGATTACAGAGGACAGTGAATCTATTGCTACAAGAGAGGGGGTTGCTATTCTGTATTCTAAACTGGTCAGCAATAAGGAAGTAGTACCATTACCCCAACAAGTTTTGTGCCTCAAAGGACCACAGTTGCCAGACTTTGAGCGTGAGTCTCTTTCAAGTGATGAGCAGGACCACTATTTGGATGCCCTTCTTAGCAGCCAGCTAGCACTAGCAAAGATGGTGTGTTCAGATTCGCCATTTGCTGGGGCACTTCGAAAACGACTTCTTGTACTCCAGCGTGTCTTTTATGCACTTTCTAATAAATACCATGACAAAGGCAAAGTGAAACAGCAGCAGCATTCTCCAGAGAACAATTCTGGTTCAGCAGATGTCCATTCTGTTAGTGAACGACCCCGGTCAAGCACTGATGCACTTATAGAAATGGGTGTTCGAACTGGTCTAAGTTTATTATTTGCACTTCTAAGACAAAGTTGGATGATGCCGGTGTCAGGACCTGGTCTCAGTCTTTGCAATGACGTTATTCATACTGCAATTGAAGTTGTGAGCTCTTTGCCACCATTATCTTTAGCAAATGAAAGCAAGATTCCTCCTATGGGCTTGGACTGTTTATCACAAGTAACAACATTTCTTAAAGGAGTAACTATTCCCAATTCTGGAGCAGATATTTTAGGTCGTAGATTAGCTTCTGAGTTGCTACTTGGTTTAGCAGCTCAGCGAGGTTCTTTGCGGTATCTTCTTGAATGGATAGAAATGGCTTTGGGGGCTTCAGCAGTTGTAAACTCTATGGAGAAAAGCAAATTACTATCAAGCCAGGAAGGAATGATCAGCTTTGACTGCTTTATGATGATATTAATGCAGATGAGGCGTTCTTTGGTATGTATTATAAATCTCAACCTTAAAATTCTTATCTATCAATTTTAGGAGAAGTCAATCTGGTTTTTAACGAATTTGTGTTGTAATAGTGAATGATTTCAGAGTTCTACTGGTTATTATTGGGTTAGTTAAGTATTTTATATACTTTGAAGAGACTTTTATACATGTTGATGTGAGTATGTAATTCAAGGAAGAACAGGCTAGTTGGTACAGTGTTAAGACCATTGGATCAGGAGTCAGAATTTTAGTTTTAATTTTATGACTTCTTATGTGAACTTGGAAAATTCATCTGTATTGTAATAAACTCATATGTAATATTAGGGGCCTTGGCTAGTGAGTATAGATGGAGGTTGTTAGAAAAAAATTTCTGATTTTATCCTTAATTTTATTAAGAATTTACTATGTGCCAAGTGTTATTCTAGTCCCTAGGGATACAGCAGACAAACATGCAGTTTTGGCCCCATGGAGCTAACAGCCTAGTCAGGGAATCAGACAATAAATATATAATTTCGTGTAGTGAGAAGTCCTAAAATTAAAATTAGGGAGGGAAAAGGAACCTATCATACAATTTTGTATGATAGCAAATAAAACGATAAGCCAAGGGCAGAGAATAAGGAAGGAAAAGGTGTGCTGTTTTAGTTAATGTGGTCAGTAAAAGGACTCTGAATTGTGATATTTGAGCAGAGACCTGAATGAAGGGGAGTGATGAGCTAAGAAGCAAAGATCTTTGGAAAGAGGATTTTGTTCCTGGAGGAAATTAATTGATTGACTATTATAAAGAAACTAACTTTGGCTGCCATATTAAAAAATAATAAAGAAAAATAAAATGTAGTGTAGTGTGATTAATTTTAAGATTTCTAAGACTGAAATGTAATGACCTTTGTGAAACCAAGAATAAATATTCAAACTAAGAATACAAATTTAAAATATAAAGATTGAAACATTTATAAACTGACTTAATTTTCATTGGGTTACATTGATCAGTCTTATTGATGTCCTTTATTACCAAATATCAATGAAAAAATTTAGTTAAAATAACAAAAAATGCCACTTACAAATTACATATGTATATTTATAGACTTTTTCCCCCAAACAAGTGGAAAGTGCTTGGATTAACAGAAATGTTTCATAAAAAACAATTATGTTGATTTTGTTCTCAAACCACGGCATTTAAATTTTCACCTGGTTTACACTTTGCATTTGTGAACTAAATAGTAAATATTGGGTCAGTTTTTACAAATAATTTTTTTGTAAATAAATACTTGGAGATTTTAGATTATAAAATCTCTGAAATTTGAATTTCTTAATATTACGTAAATAAAATTAAGACAGGAAAGCATGCAGTGCTTTGCTTGGGGTTTGTAGATTGTTGACAAGGTCTCTATGATCTTCACCTGAAGAGGAAACCTAGAGCCAGAAATGCAATGATCTAAGTAAGAAATGTTTTGAGAGAACAGCTATGAGAGGCAATTAGTCCCTTTTCTGTTTTCTTATTCAATATTTTAAACCCATTTACTTGCACATCTATTTTTCTAATTTTATTTTCTGATTTTTAATACTTTCTGGCAATGTTCTCTAAATTTACCTGCTTTCAAACATGTAATGCCATTTAATGATCTGAAGTAACGTATCTGTACATGGTCATATGTTAGTATTTATGGTGTAGTCACTTGATTCTTCATTTTACAGTCTATTTTGCATTGCCTTGTTACAAAAAAAATACATTAATTATTGCAAAATCTAGTTATATAATTATATGCTTGCCCATGGTGTATTTTTCTGCTTAAACAAAATGTGAAATACCCTGAGTTACAGGCCTCTTCAGGTCGTATCCTATAATACTGCTCCTTAGTGGGAAGATGGTGGCCCAGAAAACTAGATTGCTTTTCCCAGTATCTGCTTAGCTTCATTTTCTTTCGGCATGTTGGAAGTAGGTTTGTATGCATATTTGGCTGTTAATATAAATTGGCACTATAAGCTTAAGAATTCTTTATAGTAAGTATATTTGCCTACTTACGTAATGTGTTTTAGTTTTCATTCAATTAACCTATAATAAGCCATTTCATTCTTTTATTGGCTTTTTTTATTTACTACTCCCTAATACCTGGAGTAAGGGAGAAGGAGGGCTAACTTTTGTTGAGTGCTTACTATGTAATACCTGCTTTTATATACACTGGCTCATTTGATTATATTAATCTGTGTGGTAGATATTATTTATCTTTATCTTAAGGATGAAGAAACTATGGCAATTGTTCTAAATATATACATCTGTTTGGCAAAAGAACTGGAAGTATAATATATACTTTTGATTTAGCACTTATGGGCTAGGCACAGTGTTAACTAATTCCTACAATCCCATTCTATCTGCAAAGCCCATCTTTTTTTCTGACTACTATATGCCATTTTTATCCTGTGTATGTTAAATTTATTTTTTCCCCCATGAAAGCCTACCTTAAAGTAGAAGCAAAATATATAATAAATTTATTTTATTGCTGATTTTCAGTTTCTTTCTACTTGGCCTCTTTCATTCCTGGACAAAATGTCAAATTCACCTTGTCAGACAGGGCCTTGCTCCTTCTCCTCCAAGGCTGTACCCTATAATATAACTTCTTATTGGGATAAGGGTACCCCAGAAAACTAGATTACTTTCCTCAGAATTCTGAATCTGTTCTGGGTAAGAATCTTGTATGTTTGATTTAGTTTGATTCTCCCAAAGTCACCACAGGCATACATTAGATTGAATTTAATTAAATCTGAGATTTGTTTTAGGGGAAAGAAATGATTATTTAGTTGGATTTATTTTTATTATTACTTATTGCACAGTAAGCAATAGAATCTGATGCTATTTGTCTCCAGAACCCATGTTTCTTATACTTTACAGTGTTGTCTGAGAACTCAGAAAATATCTAGAACCTCTCTTGGTACACTGCATCCCAACCTGATCTGATCCTCCCTGTCTTAAGTTTCTCTACCCCTGAAGAACTGGACAAAACTTATCTCCAAGTTAGAAGTTAGAGGGAGAGACACATAACCATCATCTTACTGTAATACTTGGCACAAGGCCTAACAAAAATAAATTCAATTCGTAAATTGTATTTACTTGTGTGATTTTAAAATTCTGCTACCCACCCAAGTAATAATTGTATTTGAGTGGGAGCATGGAAGATACTCATTAACTTACATTTAAATAAATAGTAGGGAAATAATGTCAGTGTGCATCTCTGAATTCTAAAAAAATAAACAACGATAAAAATACTGGCCTTTGATGCCACTAGGTGTTTACTGAGCACTGTGTGCCAGATAGTGTTAGGCACTGGGTTAAAAAGATTAGTGAGCTTTGTTGCGTCCATGCCTTTATCTAGCTCAAAGTTTAAGGAAAGGGAGATGCACATACATTTAAAATTAATGATAATGGGCTGTAATAGAGGTCTGTACAGCAAGGAGGTTGATGGACACAGGAGGAGGGCTGGAGAGAAGGGGCAGAAAATGCTTTATGGAGGAAATGCCCCTGAGCTTAGTTGAAAAGTAGAAAGAATTTGCCTACCAACATGAAGTATGTCAGTGGAGGAGCTGGAGAAATTTTCAGATCAGAGGACCAGAATTCACAAAGTGTCTTGAGATGTGAGAGAGAAAGTCCTGGGTGTACAGGGTGGAATGGGATGAGATGAGGCTGCCAAGCTAGGCAGGGCCTTGTATCCCATGCTATATGGGATTTTGAGACTTAATCTTATAGACAGTGGGGAGTCACTGAAGCAGTTTTGAGTGAAACCAGATAGTAAGAAAATAAATGTACTCCAGTCTATGTCCTTGTCTAAATACCTTTAAAGGACAAATATGATTAAAATAACAGGTACTATATTATTTTCGATGGTTGTTATTTAAGATAAGAGGAAGGTGACCTGTGAAACCACAAATTTGTTATTTCAATTTCTACTTTATTTTTGGACCATTGAACTTCCTATGATATGTTAACAGTGTATGAAGTTATACATTTCATGTGCTATATTTTTCAATATTTGCTTTTTAAAAAAAAACCTAAGTATAGCTTTTTTTTAATGTAGTATGTTTATAAAACACATTAAGAATTCTATATAGAATGGGTTTTAGAGATGTCTTTAATTCTAGTTGACTGGGGCTAGTCTCACTCTTACCTGTTGACTTTTTGAAAAGAACAGAAATCAGTGAAAAGCACTGCAGATCATGTTTGAAGGATATTATATTGGTTTCTTGTTTTTTAAATTTAACAAGAATTTATTAAAGACTCCCTGGGTTTTCTTTATCAATGTACATGTTGCAAAATACTAACAATTACTGCAACCAGTTTTGAGTTGTACTATATTTTAGGAACTGTTCTGCGTGTGTTTTATACATAACTTCAGTTAAACTTCCCAATAGTCCTAAATAATATAGGCATTATTTCTGTCTAAGGATAAGGAAACGTAATTTAAACCCAGGTCTGTCTGTTATAAAACTATGCAGTTTTAAACATTTTTCTCCATATGTAGAAATTCATAAAAAGGGGATTATGATGGCTCTGGTGCCAGCTCCTAGAACAGTACAGCCGGCTGTTGTACCTCATCTGCTTTGGATTTGGTGATCGCTATAGGTTGACTTTAAATAATGGAGCCACAGATTACAATTGTGTTTTTCACAGAAGTGCTATACAACTAATTATGGAATCTGAGGAGGCTCTGCCCCATGTATATGCTGAAATAGTAATACCTTGTATGTCTAAGGACTAGTTAATTTTGAACACCCAGCTTGTGGTATGACTTCAGACCTATAAGTGGCTCTCTAAAGCCTTACTACTTAAAAGTGTGAGTCTTAGCAGCATTGGCATCACCTAGGAGCTTAAGAAATGCAGAGTCTCAGGCCCTTATCTATATTTACTGAACTGGAATCTGTATTTTTCAAGATCTCCAGATAATTCATGTCTGTTTTAAAATTTGCAAAGCACCATTTTATTTTATTTTTTTTACAAGCGAACTTATTATTTTTTATTTATTTAGTTTTTTAAGAGAACCAAATGACAGGCTTATTTTCCATTACCTAATGGGCTCTTAAAAGCACCTTCAGAGACTTATACTCTTCTACTCCTGGTTCCTATCGTATTGACTGACACACAGTAGGCACCTTCTTGAGAGAATAAACAAACTAACTGCTAACATTTTTTTTTTTCTTTTGAAAGCTTTTTTAAAAAAATTTTTATTTTATTATATTTTATTGTTAAATTTAATGGGGTGACATTGGTTGGTAACAATTAGATATTTTCCCGATGTACAAGCCCACATCACATCACCCATGCATCGCATTATGTTAAAATTTGTGAAGCACCATTTTAAACAATTAAAAAGAAAAATTGTTGACAGAATCAGGTTAGTACCTGATGGCCCAGCAACAAACTAAAGAGCCAGCATCTTAATTTCTTTCATGACTTAGGAATCATGTTAATTAAAATAGTTTGAATTAATAAAATGATATTCTTAGAGTTGGATGGGTCTTACAGGACATCTAGGCCAACTAGCAATAGAGGACATACTTTTTCTGTGGTATGTCTATCATGTGATAATCTAGAATATAAATATTTTTATAGTCCAGTATCCTTTGAAATAATGCCATGATGAAAATCTTACAATTATAGGGTTAATAAATCAGAGAAGGACCTTGACATTTGTAATCTAAAGATTTAAGGGCATGGGAATTTGAGAGAATGAAGATTAAGTTCACTTTCTGGTTTATATTTCAATGCATGATTTCTGGTCAGAGTCATTGGGCCTTACTGTGGAGATAGGCATTTAGTCTCAGAGAGGTGCTATTATTCCTAGCTGTGCTAGGAAAAAGATGCTTTGTTGCTAGTGTAGTCAGGTAGCTACATGAACTGGCTTGTGGGACCTTGGTTGTATTGAAACTAAGAAGGGAGAGCCAGACTTTCTACTCTGGTCAAGGTCATCACTCAAATTGGCTATGCTCTACTTGCCCGTATTCTTAGGGACAGATTGGCAAGACAGCCCCCGGGGGAGTAGAATATTTCCTGGAACCCGATTTACTGGATGTTGGCCACCCAAAGAGTGTGTAATTGGCAAAATTCTGCCTCCTTGACTGTTTCTTGGTCAAGCCCTGTGACCCTTAGAATAAATCACTAAGAAGGTAATCACTGAGGGATAGGCACTTATTTTACTGTTTCACTCTGTAACTAAAAGCTCTTACAACATTTACATGTAGAAGTTGGTTTCATGACCTAATGTTTGGATTTGATCTTAATATGCATAATCGTATAAACAGTTCCTCAAATGTTTTTGTGGACTATTTAATTGATTTTAATACATATATCTCTCTTCTTCCCAAATTGTATCCCACAATGTTTTAATTATAGGGTTCATCTGCTGATCGGAGTCAGTGGAGGGAACCAACCAGAACGTCTGATGGCTTATGTTCGCTCTATGAAGCAGCTTTATGTCTCTTTGAAGAGGTACATAGTAATCATGGCTTTTATATTAAAAATTACTGTGTTAAGATGCTATAGCATGTTTCTACCCCTTAAAAATCCATTCAACTCTGGAAAGAATGCAAAAGAAAGGGACATCAGTGGTTGCCTTTAGAAAGTGGAGCTGGAGTGTCTGGTGTCAGGGATTGAGAAGACATACTTTTCAATGTAATTTGCATCATGTGCAGGTATAATTAAAAATATTAAAAAAGATATAGAAAGACATAAAATGCATGGTTTAATGAGTTATCATTTAATAAATATTCTTCTAATCTTTGCCTAGGTAAAGAAATAAAACTTGTCAGTCACTCTAGAAGCCCTTTCGTGTCCTGGCGGCCATACCCTTTTCTTTCTCCCCTAAGTAATCATTTTCCTGACTTTTAGAATACAGATGCCCCTCAGCTTATGATGGGGCTATGTCCCAGTAAATGCATCATTAAGTTTACAATATTGTTAAGTCGAAAATGCATTTAATACACCTAACCTACTAAACATCATAGCCTAGCCTACCTTAAACATGCTCAAAACACTTAACATTAGCTTACAAGTGGGCAAAATCATCTAACACAAGCCTACTTTATACTAACGTTTGATATCTCATGTAGTGTATCATGAGTGTTGCTTTTGCACCATCTTAAAGTAAAAAAGTTGTAAGTTGAGCCATGGTAAATTGGGTACTTGCCGTCTATAATCACTTCCTTGCATTTCTTTTCCTTTTTTTTAAAGATTTATTTTATTGTTTGAGAGAAGGTGAGAGAGAGAAGGGAGGAGGGCCCAGAGCAGTCTCCATAGTTGTACATCATTTGTTGTGACATAGTTTCATTCCATACAGGTGGATGTGGGGCCTTGCGGGTGGTAACCAAACTGGGGGCCTCCTGCATGGGAGGTGAGAGAGAACCTTTGCCGCGGAGCCATTCCAACAGTTATCAGTTGTGTTGCAGTTCAGCATATGGGTTTGCATGGGCTGTGGCTAGGATTTGATCCCCTGACCTTGCAGTTGCAAGGCAAGTGCTCAACCTGTTGAGCTATCCCAGCGTCCCTGCATTTACTTTTTTGCAAACAAAAATTTTTTTGAACATTTATTTTATTGTTTTGACAGAGAGAGACAGAGAGAGAGAGAGAGACAGAGAAGGGGGAGGGCCCAGAGCAGTCTCCATAGTTGTATGTTATCAGCTCTTGACATGGTTTTGTTCCACACAGGTAGGAAGGGGCTGCGCAGGGCAGGAACTGGGCTGGGGGCCTCCAGCATGGGAAGCACACCCCAGTTCGGCATATGGGTCCACACAGGCTGGGGCCAGGATTTGATCCCTGGTCCCTGGGGCTGCAAAGCAAGTGCTTAACCCTCTAAGCCATCCCATCTTCCCCTCTGCATTTCTTTATAGTTATGTCACACAGGTTTGCATCCCTAGACACTATATTCAGTCTTGCTCATTAAAAAAAATGATAAGTCTTAAATATCTATTTATTTATTATTTTTTTAAAGATTTATTTTTATTGTGTTTTTTTTTTTGACAGAGAGAAACAGAGAGAGGGGAGAGGGCCCAGAGCAGTCTCCATAGTTGACAACATTAGTTTTCCATATAGTTTTACTCCACAGGTTGGCACGGGGCTGCGCAGGGCAGGAACTGGGCCAGGAGCCTCCCACATAGGCCGCGGTAAGAACTGAACTGGGGTCACACCCCAGTTCAGCATATGGGTCTGCCTGGGCTGCAACTGGGATTGGATCCTCGGTCTCCAGGGCTGCAAAGTGAGCATTTAACCCACTGAGCCATCCCAGCTTCCCCAAGTCTTAAAGATCTTATTCTATAAGTTGTGCCTTCCATATTTTTCTTTCCCTTCAGTGTATTTGTTCAGGAACCTGGGTTTTTTAGGCTGTAGAATTGCCCACAATCTGGATTTTGCTGATTGATTACTCATAACCCACTTCAGTATGTCCTGTGTATTTCTTGTGAATTGGCAGATGTATCCAAAGGCTTGATCTGTCTCAGCTTTGACCATTTTGCTAAGATCATACATGCTGGCATGTTCTTCCACCAGGTTTCATATGGTTCTCTCTCTTTTCGTGGTATTAGTAGCCCTTGATGCTTAATGACTAGATCTATTAATTTATTTGTGGTTGTTGCAGAACAGTAATATGCTGTCATTCCTCTTTCATTTACTAATTAGATTGTTTTTATAAAGAGATGATTTCTTTATTGACTATTTGGTTAATCTATTACAGGTCTTATAGAAAGGGCAGAATATATGCTTCGCTTTCCCCACCTGACTATTTTCTTAAAAACTCTGACTTTTATTTACTAGGTTTTGGCTTAATGAATTGGTTTCCTGTTATCCTCCACGCTTGACCAATTGATTTCATTTGAAAAATATCATTATGAAATGATATATTTAAATCTATTGGACTTTCAGTCCAATGAATTATTATCTATAGTAAAGCTCATATTTTGTCATCTTTGACCAGTAGTCTTTTAGGGTAGTAATCTTTTCCGAGTGGCTTCTAAGTTCTTGTGAAATGAGTCTAATAATCTTTGATAGCTTTCTTGCTATCTGGATATCAAATTTTTTCAGATTCAGGGATGCCAGGATAGCTCAGTGGGTTGAGTACTCATCTTAGAACCCTGGGGTTCAAGGATCAGATCCCGGGCCCAGCCTGTGCGGACCCATATGCTGAACTGGGATGTGCCCCAGTTTGGTTCTCATTGGGGGCAAGCTTCTTATGTGGGAGGACCCCATCGGCTTCCGCCCAGGGTGTGCTTCCCATGTGGGAGGCCCCTGGCTCTCAGGGTTGTACCTCTCCCATGTGGGAGGCCCCCAGCCAGTTTCTGCCTTGAACAGCCTCAAACCCTCAGCCTGGTTTCTGCCCTGTGCAGCCCAGCACCCACCTGTGGAATGAAAACTATGTAGAAAACTAATGACGTGCAACTATGGAGATTGCTCTGGGCCCTCCTACTTCTCTCTGTCTTTCTCTCCCTCTGTCAAAAACAATAAAAATAAATCTTTAAAAAAATTGTTTCAGACTCATCTTATAAATTTCTTGCCCCAGATCTGGAATCTGCTAGCTATTTCTTCAAAAAGCCTTGATTTCTTTTAGTGGGAAGTAGTATTTCAGGACCACTGTCAGGACACTAAATATGCTCATTGCTACTGAAGTGCTATTATTTTTTCTAGGTTTTTATAGTGGACAGAGCTAGAGAATGTGTGTGTGTTTAAAGCTAAAGTACCTCATGAGTTGATACTATCAAATTCAGGGCTATAGATTTTTTACATAACCTTTTATACATTACATTTATATCCTTTTTTTCTAAACTGAGAATGCTAATTCTCAAGGATACAGGGATGATAGAATATCTCATAATTACTGATTTGTTTTAGTCACATATTACACACACATATATACAAACAGCAGTACTAAAATAAGACAACTACTACCACTGTATGATTACTGAAAATAACTTTTTATATAGTTCTCTGTTGTTGTTTTTTATAGTTATATTATATCTACACAGAGCATACATACTCTCTTTTAACCCTCATTTATTATTAGTTCTACATATAGGTAATTACATATTTAATGTTTTCTGCCAGTTTCTGTGTCAATGTCTCTTCTTTTTGGTGATCTGAAGCTCATTCTCTAGTAGATTCCTCAATAAAGTCTCATAGGAACAAAATTCTCTTAGTTCTTATGTATTAATAATTGCTGTGCTCTTTATACTTAAATCAGTTTTGAGAATATAAAGGCTTTGGCTCACATTTTCTTCTGCATCTTAGGTATGTTCCTTTCTTTTGGCATAAACCTTTGCTCTCAAAGTCTGAAGATAATCTGATTTTCTTTCCCATGTGAGTCATGTGCTGCTTTTCCTGAGAAGCTCAAAGCATTTTCTTTAAAGATCAGTAAATTTACTAGAATACATTTTGATGTTTTTCATTCTGAGTGGAAATTCTCAGAATTTCAATATGTAGTTTCAAATCATTTTTATTTCAGGAAAGTTTTCCTAAATTACGGTTTTTAGTATTATTTTAATTTTTATTTGGTTCTGTTCTTCAAGGTCCTCATTACCTGTAGGATTTTTTGCCTAATTACTATATAGTATGTCCCTTTTTCTTGAATATTTTTTTTATTTTTTATTAAAAACATTTTTTAAAATCTTTTGTTCTGTATTTATTCTTGGATTTCTTCTAGTTTACTCTTCATTTCTGAAATGCTTGTTTGCTTTTATTTCTAATTCTTTCTTGAGTTCTGTTGCCTCATTTTTGAGTGTTTATTTCAGATTTATGGTTTTCTTTCATGTCTTGTATCATTTTCTTAATCCATTTTGTTTACTTTGAAATAGGTTACACTTTAATCTGTTTTATATGCAATTCCCTTCTGGCATAGTTTTATTTTAGGAATGTTTTCTGCCTCTTTTCCCTTTTTTTCTAATAGTAACTTCATAGAGATTTGACCTCAGTGCTTTTCTGTTGCTTATTTTTATGCAAAATTTGTTTTCCTGAACGTTTAGAATGAGATAGTATTAAAGATAGCTTTTCTAACTCTATAGAGTCCCTCCCTCTATGTTTTCATGTAATGTTAAAAAATACATGGTGATTTCCCAGTGTGTTTACCTTCCCAAACTTTTATATTGACCTTTTCTGTCTTTCCTCTGTGTTGTCTGTATGCTGTTCAATTTTTATTCAATTCCCAGTAGTTTCTTCTCACTGTTAGTGCTCTGTCCTGTCAGAGAATCCTGGCTTATCAATTTTAAGAGTTCACAAGAGTTAGATTACTCTAGCTCTTTTTAAACTTCTCATCATGGACCCTTTGTACTAACTTACCTGCTATGGGAAAGGACAAAGGTCTTCCTAGTTGTAACTGCTGTTCTTAGATTGGTTCACTGTTCATTCCAGTGAGTACCTGATTGGTTGTTTGTTTGTTTTTTTCTGTTCTGAGATCTAGAACATCAGTCCCCAAGTGATGGTACATGCACCCTTAGGGGTACTTGCTGGGCCGGTCAGGGGTATGCAAAAAATAATCAGTAATAGTATTTACCTGTGCTATGAATATTGTAAAGTTAAATGTAACTTGTAGTGTACTAATTTTTCTTTCCTAGCTCATTACCTCATTTTTACTACTTTACATTAAGATAGGCACTGAACAAAAGTGTCAGTATTTAAAAAGAGCTGTTTCAAGATCAAGGGGGACACAAAAATACATGAATGAGACTGTATCAAAATAAAAAACTTCTGCACAGCAAAGGAAACCATCAACAAAATAAAGGGGAAACCAGCCGAATGGGAGAAAATATTTGCAAACAATGCCTCTGACAAGGGGTTAATATCTAAAATATATAAAGAACTTGCGTAACTCAACAAAAAAACAATCCAGTTGAAAAATGGGCAGAAGACCTGAACGGACACTTCTCTCAAGTCATACAAATGCCTAACAGATATATGAAAAAATGCTCAACTTCACTAAGCTATTAGGGAAATTCAGATCAAAACCACAATGAGATACCATCGCACACCTGTTAGAATGGCTATAATTAATAATAGAAGGAATAATAAGTTCTGGAGAGGCTGTGGAGAAAAAGGAACTCTTATGCATCACTGGTGGGAATGTAAATTGGTACAACCACTGTGGAAGAAGTAGGAGGTTCCTCAAAAAATTAAGAATAGAATATGACCCATCATCCCTCTTCTGGATAATTTCCCCCCAAATTTGAAAACCTTAGTCCACAAAGACATATGTACACCAGTGTTCATCACAGCACTTGTTCATAGTGACCAAGTCATGGAAACAACCAATGTGTCTTTTGAAAGATCACTAGATAAAGATATACACAATGAATATCACTCAGTGATCAAAAAAGATGAAATACTGCCATTTGTGACAACGTGGGTGGATCTTCAGATCATCATATTAAATGAGATAAGTCAGATTGAAAAAAATCAAGAACCATATGACTTCACTTATATGTGGAATATAAAGCTAAAAGTCAGGGAAGTCAGGATGGCTCAGTGGGTTAAGTGCTTGCTTTGCAACCCTGGGGACTGAGGATTGAATCCCAGTCCTGGCCCGTGCAGACCCATATGCTAAACTGGGGTTACTTCCCATGCGGGAGGCCCCAGTTCGAGTCTCATCCCCTAGTTCGGCCCCTGGCTTGAGGGGGGTGTGCATCCCATGAGGAATGCCCTAGGACTAGTTCCTGCCCTACTCAGCCTGTGTGGAATGAAACCATGTCAAAATCTGATGACATACAACTCTGGAGACTACTCTGCGCCCTCCCCCTTCTCTCTTTTTTTCTCTCTCTCTGTCAAAAATAAAATAAGTCTTAAAAAAACAACAACAGGGGAAGCTGGAATGGCTCAGTGGGTTAAGCGCGTGCTTTACAGCCCTGGAGACCAAGGATCGAATCTCGGCTTCAGTCCAGGTGGACCCATATGCTGAACTGGGGGATTCCCCCAGTTCAGTTCTTGCCGGGGCCTATGTGGAGGCTCCTGGCCCAGTTCCTGCCCTGTGCAGCCCCACGCCCACCTGTGGAGTGAAACTATATGGAAAACTAATGCTGTCAACTATGGAAACTGCTTTGGGCCCTCCTGCTTCTCACTGTCTTTCTGTCAAAAACAATAAAAATAAATCTTAAAAAAAACAAACCTAAAAAACAAAAATAACCTGAAAGTAACAAAGAAATAAAAATCCTTGGGCACAATCAATAGTTTAGTGATTACCTGAGGGTAAGGAGGGGTGGTGGTGGGGGAGGAGGTTGGGGATATCAAATATATGGTGATGGAAAGAGAACTGGGACTGAGTGATGAGCACATAACATAATACATGATGTAATGCAGAATTGTACACCTGGAACCTATGTAATTTTTACCATCCAGTGTCACCCCAATAAATTTAACAATTAAAAAAATAAACCAAGGGGTACATGTGTAGAAATGGATTTAAAGGGGGTACACAAGTGGAAAAAAGTTTGGAACCACTGGCCTTGAAGATACTGTTGCTTCCACCTGCACTGATGTCATTACCATGCAGATTTTGTGTTTGGTGGTGGTTTTTCTACACCTGCTTATATTTTGGAGTTCTTGGAGCTACCATTGTTGTCTAGTTTTGTTTTGAATGTTGAGCATGGGTTTGGAGTTTTGCCTTTCTGTTGCTCTGTGTAGTGATTCACAGTGTTTAGAAAATTACATTGTTTCTGCTATTGTCACCCACCCTTTAGTTGTTTTCAAAAAACATATTTCTAAGCCCTGTGAGTAGATGTTTTTCCTGCCTTCCTCCATTTTGTGGGGAGGGGAGAGCTATGATTTTTTTATGTCCTATTATAGTAATAGATTTTTAGATAACTCTAACCTGTTTGGATCCACCATCCTTTATTTGTCTCCAGCAAAATTTCACATACTTGATCTTAGCCAAAAGGCCGAGAAGCGATAAAATTTCAGATCTTTTATTAGGGACTGGCAGCCTTCCCTTATGTATATTTTGCATGCCCTCAAAACTCTTCATGTTTACTGGAAAAAGTTTGTCTAACATATAAATTATTTTATTGTTTTGAATATTATTTAAAGATTCTGACTAAAATTTCTCTGTCCCCTCCCATTTAATGGGCTGATAATCTGATATATTGAGTTTTGAAGATTCTTCTTTTGTTTTGTTTGATTCAGAAGAAAAAACTAAAAGGCAGACAACATATTAACAACTGCTATAGTCAGAGTTGTTATCTTTATTACCGTATTTTCCGGCGTCTAAGACGACCCCCTAATTTTACAGTTAAAACATAGGTTTAGGCCTATATTCGCTGTATAAGACTACCCCCCACTTCCGAGGCTGTAGTCTTCTACAGCGAATATAGGCCTAAACCTATGTTTTAACTGTAAAATTAGGGGGTTGTCTTATACGCCCGGTTGTCTTATACGCCGGAAAATACGGCATATGGAGTTCATACAAGTCAATAAAAAATCCATTAAGCCCTAATAAATAAATGGGCAGAAGTTAGTGGTAACAAATTGATGGAAAAACTGTAGTTCTGTTGATAATTAAATGTAAATTTAACATAATATATCCTCTCTTTTTCCACTTAAGTTTGCAAAATAAGTAAAGGCACAATACTATTTGTATGGATGCACTGGAACTTCTACACTCATATAGATCTACTTCTTGGTTAGGATAACTGGGATGATCAATCACCTTGGGTCCTGTGCTTTTGGTGGGGTTCGTGAGGGTAGGGAAAAACCTGGATTTTTAAAAAGCATGAATGGCAGCAGACTTTACCATTATATTCAACATAAATGATAAATAAGCCATAATTTTTAATATATATTTATGTATGTGTAAATGTTGAATTGCTCTGGACCTTTACTGTTTTTAGGACAGTCCTGTTGTATATTACTGATGATAAAATGTTGCACCGTTTTTGGAAAGCAATTTGGTATAGTATATTTCAAGAATTATAAGATTGTTGTCATTTTTTTTGGATATAGTAGTCCCATTTCTGAGGTTCTCTACTAAGGAAATAATAAAAATGAAGTAACGATTATATTTTTTTAAATGACATATTACAAATAAGTAGAAAGAATCTAATTTCCTATTAAAGGGAAGTGGTTAAGTAATGTGTGAATTTTTTACAGTAGGTGGAATATTATCAGTTCAATCATGATTATTTTAGGTAAATAGATAGAAATAGTTGCATGACTTTTGTGTCATCACTTATATAGCCATTGTGATAACTATGTTAAAGAACATATTTTTGCAAAATTCTGGAAGGACATACATAAAAATGATAACGTTTATTGTATTAAGGTGATGGGATTATCAATGGTGATTTTTTCCTGCTTTGTTTTTCTACAATCCTGTAGTATGCAATAATAAAATTTTTAGTTAAAAAGGTTTGATTATGTGTCTTCTTCATCTCTCCCTTTTTGCCATCTTTATTAGTATCTTTAAGTGGTTTATTCTACAGTAGTGTAACCATCTGTGTTTTAAGATTGGATGTGTTTTTCCTAGGTTGAGAGTTGAAAGTTTTTTTGTTTTTGTTTTTAATATTTATTTTATTGATTTTTGACAGACAGAAACAGAGACAGAGAGAGACAGAGAGAAGGGGGAGGGCCCAGAGCAGTCTCCACAGTTGACATTAGTTTTTCATATAGTTTCAGTCCACAGGCGGGCACAGGGCTGCGCAGGGCAGGAACTGGGCCGGGAGCCTCCCACAAAGGTCCTGGCAAGAACTGAACTGGGGGGCACACCCTAGTTCAGCATGTGGGTCTGCATGGGCCAGGGCCCAGGCCCTGATTCGATCCTCGGTCCTTGGGGCTTCAAAGTGAGCGCTTAACCCGCTGAGCCATCCCAGCTTTCCCAAGAGTTGAAAGTTTTAAAGGAATGGAAGTCACAGTAATTTCAGAGAATATATATAAAAATATGTACTTTAAAAATATCTCGAATATTTATTATATGTTTTTATTTTTAATAGGTTTGCAGAATGGCTTCTGATTACTCAAGAACATGTGCTAGCCCAGATAGCATTCAGACCGGTGATACTCCCATAGTCTCAGAAACCTGTGAGGTTTATGTTTGGGGGAGCAACAGCAGCCATCAATTGGTAGAAGGCACACAGGAGAAAATATTACAGCCCAAACTGGCTCCCAGTTTCTCTGATGCTCAGACTGTGAGTTCTCTGCGTATCTTACAAATTGGTAGATGACAGGGTTTGCTTTAAATAATGTTATAAGTTTTGAGTGACTATTCTTGATTGTTTCTCATCTAGATTTTTTCTATACCATACTGTACCACTTTTTTCATTAAAAAAATTTTTTTTTAATTATTCTCCATATCCCTAGCACTGTTTCCAAGTTTCAGAAAGTTAAATTGGGATCTGGATTTTTAAAAGAAATATTGAATTACAACAGCCTTACCATAAGACAAATAAAAACTGGAGTTTTTATTTGCCATTGCCAGATTGGCATTTTATTTTCTTAGTATGATCACTTTTTAACATTTGTAATTACCCTTTAGCTAACCTAGAAATTCCTTATTTCATTATTATTTTTATTTAAAACATTTTTTAAGTGAGTTTAGAATATATTTTATATGGTTTTTGCCATAATGGACCCTAAGGAATTTATAGGAAAATATATATTTTATTTTTTGCCTATCACCAATTGTAAGAACAGGTTAAAACATTTTACTTTGTTGTTTCATTGAACCATGATAGGATACATAACCTGAAAAGAGAAAATACACATTATATTGAGCTCAATAGTAAAATCAACATGAAAAGGCCATTAATAGTTTTCTTAATATTTTTATGTACTTTTAAATCTCTATGAAGATTCATACCCTCTTTTGTTTTAAAAGACTTCCTTTGAGTCTCTTTGATAAAACCAGCCTTAAATATTATACTTTGATTTTCACAGAAGCATTTTATATTTACAGTTCTTTTTGTTTACTTATAGATTGAAGCTGGACAATACTGTACTTTTGTCATTTCTACGGATGGCTCTGTCAGAGCTTGTGGTAAAGGCAGCTATGGGCGACTGGGCCTTGGAGATTCTAACAATCAGTCTACTTTAAAAAAGTTAACATTTGAGCCTCACAGGTCCATTAAAAAGGTTTCATCTTCTAAAGGATCTGATGGACACACTTTAGCTTTTACAACAGAAGGAGAAGTCTTCAGTTGGGGAGATGGTGATTATGGAAAACTAGGACATGGAAATAGTTCAACACAGAAATATCCCAAGCTTATTCAGGGACCTCTGCAAGGAAAGGTATGTACATACTTTCTTTTTGGATTTATAAATAATCTGATGCAGTGATGCTATTCTAGACAGTATTGTTCAGATTTTGATGTGTTCTCTCTGAACTTGCCCCTCCCATGCCTGTTGCTTATTTTTTATATATCTATTTTATGTTTACAAAAAACTTTCATATATGTAATATTTAATTCTTATAATAACCTTGTTAAAGTAGTTATTTTCTCATTTCACAGATAAGGAAACTGAATCATTCATTCAACAAATATTTATTTAGTACCTTCCAAGTGCCAGGCAATGTTTTATGCACTAGATATAGCAGTGAACAAAACAGACAAGATCCTTGCTCTTGTGGAACTTTTATCTGTGGGATAAAGATAATAAATAAACAAACATGTAATATAATTTCAAATAATAGGAAAAAATTGAGTATTATAATAGACATTAACTTGGACAGAGTGTTATATTAAATTATGAGGTCAGAGGGTTGTGTCTCTTGGAGGAGGTGGCACTTTAACAGAAACCTCAGTGAAGCATTTGAGTGGTTAAGTAGCTTGCCCAAGATCACACACAAATAATTGGCACCACTGGAAATTGAATTTAGGTGTCCTCTTCTTAATTCTATTTTACTTTCCTTAAAGAAGTGAAGGTATTTTTCTAAACTTATATGCAATTATATGGGTTCCTCCATTTTAAGATTTTATACTTTCCATGAAACTTCTCTTATGTAAAAATCATTTCCAGTTTAAATTTTAATTTTATACCAGGGTTACATGTGGGACACCTTCCCTTCATGGGAGGTTATCTGACAAGGTTGGCTAATCAAATGAATTTTACTGTATTATAACTTTCAGTATTTTAAATTAGACATCAACTCCAAAGTGTATTCTACTTGACAACATCAGGGGATTCTTGATAAGATGTTAAATATGGGCTCTACAGAACTTCAGATAAATATTATTTGAAGTTGTATTTTCTTAGCCTTCTTAGTTCCTCCTTTCTTTTTTAGTTTCAATTATTTTTTAACATTTTTTTACCTATAATCCTTTTATTGTCCCATTTTGTAATGGAAACATTGTCAGTTAAAAATAACTTAGTAATGAATGTCATGAAGGAAAAGTGTCCCGAAAAGTAAATTAGTAATTTACAGATAAAAATTTCAGATGTTAGTATATTATTTAGAATTTTCTTAAGTGCTCAGTATTTTAAATTGAATCTAAATTTTGAATTCCCTAAAGTGAGTTCTAATTTTTGAGATTGAAGAGATTAGAGATTGAAAAGACATGGAATTATTAGTGTAGATATTTTTTCTATGTGTCTTTTTTCAGCAGTCAGTGATTTTTATCAGTGCTAAAAGGTATGAGTGGTCCCCAAATTTTGTTTCTGTATACCTTTATTCCTCTGATTCTATTAGTTAACTGTTTAGCTACTTGAGGATAAAGAGATCCTGTTGGGAATTTAATTAATATAAACTTATATACTGCTTAGACCTTTCTGCTTTGGTTATAGTGTGTTTCTGAGAGTTATCTGTTATGTAATGAGTTTTTCTTGATTAGCAAGCATTCGAGTTTTTATGTTAACATTATATTTTAAAATGTTTTTATTGTTCCATGAGTGTTTAGAACCTTCCACCTCTTTGAGTGAAGACTTGAGTGGTGACATAATATCCTTGCAAATTATTACCATAGATTGATATATGGGGCACAGGGCAGCTAGTCTTTATATTGTCATTGTGTGAATTAAATTGTCCTCTCCTCTGGGTAGAAGCCAGGGGTTCATGGCTTGGCAAACAGAGTATATAGCCTATGTTCTGAAATATAGAACAGAGACTATATTTTAGCACTTTCTTGACCCTTTAGACAAGTATCCTTGTCATGGGCATATCCTCTACAACTATACATGGCAGTTTCTGGATGAGTTGTGAATATCAGTATCTCTGAAGTTTCTGTGTATAGAATAAGTTATGAACTATTACGTTTTAGCATCTTCCTGTTCAACAGATTCACTTTGTATACCATGCAGGTAGTTGTTTGTGTGTCGGCTGGATATAGACATAGTGCTGCTGTCACAGAGGATGGTGAATTATACACCTGGGGTGAAGGAGACTTTGGGAGATTAGGTAAGATTTTAAAAAATGGAAATCATTCTCACAGAAAAATAGAAATGATAATAGTTGCTGGGAAGCAATGAGACTAGAATGAATAGGTCAAAGACTAATTCATTAGTTTTAAATTCAGAGGAAGATTAAGTTTATATAGAAAATACCTAGATTCTGGTGCTGAAGTTTAAAATGTAATTAAATCTGGCAAGTATTTACTGAGTTTATACTGTAAGGAGGTACTGCAAGATTTTAGGGATAAGAAAGATACACTATCCTGATCCTGAAATGTATAATCTAGTGGGTAATGAAAGCAAGTCTATATGAGCAGCATTAGATAAGTGCAGTGAAAGGAGCATTAATAGAATGTTGTAATGATTCATTGAAGGGACTGGGAGCCTCATTTTGGGAGCAACCTAGAAGATTGGATAAAAAGATGTCGGAAATGGTTCTGTTTTTCATATTTAATTGCACTTAAAAATACCTCAATTCTGTTATTACAATAGACTCTCTGTTAACCAGACCTCAAGCAACCAGCAGAAAAATTGAAGAAATAATATTGATTTTTCTGGTATGGGTGCCAGTTAACAGAGAGTCTACTTATATTTATCCAGCAAGTACCAGTCCCCACCAGTACTAGTTAACTGAGAGTCTACTGTACTTTGTAATGTAGATTCCACCTGTGAAGTAATGGCCTAAAGAAAAAGTTAACATTATTTCTTTTTTGTTGTGTGTGCTTTAAGGTCATGGTGACAGTAATAGCCGTAACATTCCAACATTAGTAAAAGACATTAGCAACGTAGGAGAGGTTTCTTGTGGCAGTTCACATACTATTGCTTTATCTAAAGATGGGAGAACTGTATGGTCTTTTGGAGGAGGAGACAATGGTATGTAAAAATCATTTATTGATATCTTTAACTTTTTTTGAATTAAAAAATATTATTTTTCAGTTATATGTGTGTATTGTAGAAAAACCCAAATACAGATGGCAGAAATTTAAAAAATTAAAATCAACTGTTTCTATAAATATTGTTTAACCATTGGTAAGACTTTGGTGATAGACTTCTAAATATATGTTATTTTATACAAATATGTACATATATTTCTACATAGATGTGTTTAGAAACCAAAGCAGACCTATATTTACCATATATATTATTTTATAACCTACTGGTTTTTATCTAACAGTATTATATGAATATCTTTTTCTGTCAATAAACATGGCTCTACATTTTTCATTTAAATCACTCAAGATATTCTTTCATGTGATTATAGCACAGCTTATAAATTGAATTTATTGTTGAGTACTAGAGGGTTCCCAATTATTTCAGTATTAAAAACAACACAATGAAAACTGGGTGGTGAACACACAATCTAATATATAGATGATGTGTTAGGGAAATGTATGCTTGAAAATTAATTTTAGTAATCATTGTCATCCCAGTAAATTTAATAAAGATTAAAAACTATAACACAATGAATGACTAAATCTTTGTTCTACCTAATCGCTCGTACTATCAGTGTGAGACTGCTCATTTCCCATATCCGTCAACTACACTGGGTAGTAAAATGAATATAATTTAAAAAATTTCAGTAGTAAAAATGGTGTCATTTAATTTGTATTTCCTTGAGTCTTAGTAAGGTTGAATTTATGTGTTGGTCATTTGTTTTTCTTCTTTCATGATTTATTTCGTGAACTACTAAATCTTCTCAAAAGTTATAAACATATACACTATCATATAAGACCTGTTTATCATTTCAGCAGATTTTATATTAGAAATATGACTGTTAAAGAAAAGACAAAGTTAGTTTTCCATATTTCTTTTAGAGTGATTTTAATTGCTTGAAATTAATATTTAAAAGGTTATTAGTTGTTGGTTGTTTTTTCTCTTATAAATAAAAACATACATTTGTTAAAATCCTCTGCTAGTGGAAATTTAGAGCTTTCCCTATTTGTCAGGTTAGTGATAGAAAGATGAACATTGTTTATCAACTTAGAAACTTAAAAAAAGAATAGAGGTTCTTTAAAACAAATAAATTGTTTAACTTGAATATGTTTGTTTTTATAGGCAAACTTGGCCATGGTGATACTAACAGAGTATATAAGCCTAAAGTTATTGAAGCTTTACAAGGGATGTTCATTCGCAAAGTTTGTGCTGGGAGCCAGTCTTCACTTGCTTTGACATCAACAGGACAGGTAGGACTAAGGGATGAACATAAAAGCTTTTTAGAGTATTTCTGTGGATGAGGTGACTACAAACTAATAATTGTATTTAAATTTTAAAATTAACAATATACATTTGAATGGCAATCTAATGACATGAAATATTTTCCCCTATTTGAGGGAGTATATGAAAAGGAACCAGATTTTCTGACCTGGCCTGTATAACCCAATAAACCTGCCCTCAGTCCTCTGTGTTTTGTATTAAAGTGGTTTTATAAAACCTTTTAGCATTCAGCATCCCTTAAACCTTTCCCTGGAAACCATGGATAGTGGGGTAAAGTGAGACTAGAATCAGGGGTGGCGAACCTTTTGGCGATTGAGTGCCAAAGTTTATGAAGTAAGAGTATACTCGCTCGACTCGCGTGCCAACCCATTGAGTGAGATAGAGGTATCGATTATTTTTATGTCTATAAGAGGCATAGGATGTTTTTATAACAAAAAACAATAATTCCGCGTGCCGAAATAATTGCTCCGCGTGCCACTTTGAGCATGTGTGCCATAGGTTCGCCACCCCCAGCACTAGATCTTGCTGGAACTGCTGATATGAACTAAGAAGATAAGAAGTTAAGAAAAAGAGAGGGTAAGGAGAACATTTCCATATGGAAAATAATCTGAGAGGGTTAGGTGTTCCTGAAAAAGAATTACTCAGGCTTAGAATAGTCACAACTTTATAATCCCTTTATAAACTTTTGAACTTTTGCATACATATTTGGCTTCCCTCTGTTGGTAATGGAGAGGATCCAGGTATGGTGATAGGGTGACAGTAATTTCCCCCTTGCATCCATCAGTGAAAAAATGAGCTCATGCTCATTTGCTCACATATAGGAATCCATGATGTGCCTGACAGTAGTATAACAATGTTTTCTGACTAATTCACAAGGCAGATAAGTATCAAACTGAAATTAGTATGTAATTTAATTATTTTTTGAGAGATTGAAATGCCTTGTGTTGAAAAAAATCTAATTCAAACTATTCATCACTTTGTATTTCATTATATTAGTTTTTTGTTACAGTGCTAATTGCAGCCTTAAAGCTTCTTTTACATCTTTCTAACTATGGTTTTGTGCTAAGAATCCCTGAACTGAAGCCAGAAGATGCTCACTTTGCTGTATAGCCACAAACAAAGCATCATGTGCTTCTTTTGTGTGAGAGGGGTATTAAGTTCTGCTTTGCTTACAAATTATCATAAAAGATAATTATTTGAATTGAAAGCTTCTATAAATTATCAATTACTGTTCAACTATTACTTGCTAATAACAACTCATTACATTGAATTCCAAAGGAACATGTAAATTATTTGATATATAGAATAGTTGTATCATAAGTATACTAAGTTATGTGAAATCAAATATATATACTTAGAAAGGAATAAAGTGAGAGACAGGAATACTTTTAAATGGTAAGGGTAATTCTGTTTACTATTATACTTGCTGAGCATGAAATAGTGATCAACATCTGCTTTTCCTTCATTTCATCTCAGTGCCCTCAGGTTCCTTCAGTGGTAACTTACCACCATATAAAGTGTTACTCTTTTTAGTTTTATTTTATTTTTAAAAAAGATTAATTTTATTGTTTTTGACAGAGACAGAGAGAGACAGAAACAGGAGGGCCCAGAGCAGTCTTTATAGTTGTACATCATCAGTTTTGTTCCACATAGGTGGGCAGGTGCCATGCAGGGAGGGAACTGGGCTGGGGGCCTCTCACATAGGAGGCACGCCCCTCGAGGGGGTGAGAACTGAACTGGGGCTCTCTGGCTTGGGAAACACACCCCAGTTCAGCATACAGGTCTGCAAGGGCTGGCGCCGGGATTTGATCCTCGGTCCCTGGGACTGCAAAGGGAACATTTAACCCACTGAGCCACCCCAGCTTCCCTCTTCTTTTTAGTTTTAATTTTTTTTTTTTTTTTAGATTTATTTTATTGTTTTGAGAGAGAGCGAGAGCAAGTGAGAGAGAGAAGTGGGGAGGGCTCAGAGCAGTCTCCATGGTTGTACATCATTAGTTGTGACAGTTTCATTCCACACAGGTGGATGTGGGTCCATGTGGGGTGGGAACTGAACTGCGGTCCTCCTGCATGGGAGGTGAGAACCTTCACTTCTTAGCCACTCCAGTGGTTTACCCCTTGTTACCCAGTTTAACATATGGATTTGCATAGCCTGGGGCTGGAAATTGAACCCTGGACCTCATGATTGCAAGGCAAGCACTCAACCGCTGAGCTATCCCTGGCATCCTTAAGTGTGATTCTTAATGTTTAAAAATACAGTATGTATTTTTTTATACAAGGTTTCTAAATGCAAGTCAAATATTTCTTTATCTTGTGTTCAACTGAAGTAGCATTCCAAGAGGGAACCCTAGCTCTGTGGGTCTCTCTGAGTGACAGTATATTGTGCTTGATGATTGAGTTAGGCAATTTTCAATGACATTGACTGTATACTTTTCACCTTATTTGTCTTTAGTTCCTAATGAATGCCTATCTTGTACTAGAATTGCATAACATTCTACACTTGTCTTAAGTAAGTTCTCTGGCAACTGGCACAAGTTCTTGCCCTTCATTTTTTTGTTGAAGAAGTTTAACCTTTTAGTAGTCTTTCCTGAAATAATTGCAAGACAGAAAAATTTCCTAAACATGATGGTATAAGGATGAGTCTGTGTAATCACCAAAACCCATTGAGAGAAAAGAAGTCCATAGTTTGCTGATTTTGGGTTGCCAAACTGGCCTTATTAAACCTTTTGTATTTTTTCTTCAAGCTCATCTTTCCCCCAAGCATATTAAATCAGTCAGTGGTTGTTTTAGTATTAGTAAAGAATGAAGATATTTGAAGAGAACTGTCTTGACTACTGCTTTACCTGGCCCTCTTTGTGAGTGATAATTAAACTTACAACAATGAGGGGAGGTAGTTTTTAAATCATAAATGTCAGTTCTTTGATTTTTATAATTTATATGATCACACCTTGGTCTGATCGACCAAGAAATATTTATTGACACCTTCAGAGTGAGAAATGCAAAGGAGAATTTTTTTTAAAGATTTATTTTTATTGTTTTTGACAGAGACAGAGAGAGTCAGAGAGAAGGGGGAGGGCCCAGAGCAGTCTCTGTAGTTGCATGTCATTAGTTTTCTACATGGTTTCATTTCACAGGTGGGTGCGGGGCTGTGCAGGCCTGGAACTGGGCTGGGGGCCTCCCGCATGAAGCTCACCCCAGTGGGAACTGAAATGGGGGCCCACCCCAGTTCAGCATATTAGTCCGCACGGGCTAGGGCTAGGATTAGATCCTTGGACCCCGGGACTGCAAGACAAGTGTTCAACCCGCTGAGCCATCCTGGCATCCCAAGAAGAATTTTAAAGATAACAACAGTATTTCTAGGCTGCTATGATTGGGCAAATATAATATAATGCACACCAGTTAGTAGCTTTGACAGAATCTCTCAGATCATTCCATGTCTTTCTATGAACAATTATTTTTCTTTACAGCTCTACTGTTTGTTTGCCTGTGCAATGAACATTTAAAAATAGCAAAATAGACCACTCTAAAAAAATCTTTAATCAAAACAGTAAATATTTTGAACAACAATATTATTTATTATTAAACCACACTTTTGTTTATGGTATTTATTCCTAATATTTCAGGCTATTATGTGTATTGTATTTTTGTTTGTTTCAGGTCTATGCTTGGGGCTGTGGAGCTTGTCTAGGTTGTGGCTCTTCAGAAGCTACTGCTTTGAGGCCCAAGCTTATTGAAGAACTGGCCACCACAAGAATAGTTGATATTTCTATTGGAGACAGTCATTGTTTGGCTCTTTCTCATGGTAAAACCATTTGTTTAAAAGAAATAGTATTAATTATCATCTTCCCTAAATTTATACATTTAAATTGGGCTTTTGTTTTTATGTTTTGTTTTTAGATAATGAAGTTTATGCCTGGGGCAATAATTCAATGGGACAGTGTGGCCAAGGAAATTCCACAGGTCCTATTACTAAACCAAAGAAAGTGAGTGGCTTAGATGGCATAGCTATTCAGCAGATCTCTGCTGGAACATCACATAGTCTGGCATGGACTGCTCTTCCTAGGGACAGGTAAGAGTGCCTGCATTTAAATATTCTAGTGTTTTAATAACAGTGGAAACACCAGTAATAACAGAAATAACTGCTTTGTTCATAAAATGCCCTTCTGAACAGCTCTAGTATTGATTTTAAAAAAAGATTTATTTTACTGTTTTTGACAGAAACAGACAGAGACAGAGAGAGAGAGAAGGGGGAGGGCCCAGAGCAGTCTCCGTAGTTGTACGTCATCAGTTTTCGACATGGTTTAGTTCCACACAAGTGCAGGACCTGGGGCCACTCAGGGCAGAAACTGGGTTGGGGCTTCCTGAATAGGAGGCACATCCCCTGAAGCCAGGGGCTGAACCGGGGTGTGAAAATTGAACTGGGGGCCCCCAGCATGGGAAGCACACCCCAGTTTAGCATGTGGGTTTTTATGAGCCGAGGCCGGGATTTGATCCTCGTTCCCTGGGGCTGCAAAGCAAGCAGTCAACTCACTGAGCTATCCTGACTTCCTTGATTTGTTACTATAATAAAAATGACATGTAGATTTCTTTTAATTTGAATGATGAGATTAGATATATTTTATAAGCATGAAGTTATACCCTGTATTTAATGAACTATTTTGTTAAGTGTCTTCTAAACATTTTAAATTTCTCCTCTGTCTCCAGATACTGGTTTAAAAACTAAATATCTGCATATCAAAAAGTTAAAATAATGAAAATCAGAACTAGGCTTTATTGATTTAAATACTTGATTAGCCTCAGTGACCTTTATCTGGTAGGTTTTAAAGATTTATTTTTTATTGTTTTCAACAGAGAGAGAGAGAGAGAGAGAGAGAGAGGTACAGAGAGAAGGGGGAGGGCACGGAACAGTCTCCATAGTTGCACATCATCAATTTTTCCACATAGTTTCATTCCACAGGTGGGCGCAGGGCTGCACAGGACAACAACTGGGCCAGGGTCTTACCCTGGTGAGAACCGAACTGGGGGTACTTCCAGTTCAGCATATGGGTCTGCATGGGCCGGGGCAGGGATTCAATCCTCGGTCCCCGGGGCTGCAAAGTGAGCGCCTAACCCACTGAGCCATCCTGGCTTCCCCTGGTAGGTTTTTTTTTTTTAGCAAAATAGCAGTGGCCACACTTTTTGCAGAATTTAGCTTTCTTTTTAAAGTGATAATCAGATCTTTTTAGATAATCAGGTAGGTGATTTTTAGCCAATATTAGGAGATTGAATTTTAAGGAATTTGGGGATTGTTTCAGATATTTTCAGATGCATGTGGGCTAATTTACATCTTAGACTGTACATATTATACAGTTGACCCTTAAACAACATGGGTTTGAGCTGTGCCAGTCCAATTCACTTATACATGTATTTTTTTCAATAAATATATAGTCTACCCTCCTTATCTGTGGGTTTCACATGCATGAATTCAACCAACTGCAGATGGAAAACAGTATGTACTTTCAGTCTGCAGTTGGGAATCAGTGGAAGCAGAGGCTTGACAACGGTATATGCACTTTTCTATGCCATTTTATATAAGGGAGCATCTGTGGATTTTAGTATGGGCTGTGTCTTGCAACCAATCCCCCGCAGATACTGATGACTGTAGGTACTTAGTACGTTTTTGGGGATTCAAAAGTAGATTTTCAACTGCACTGGGGGTGGGAAGTTCAGTTAACCTCTGTGTTCAATGGTCAACTGTATTTGCATTCTCGACCTTTGATTCAGATAGGGTTTATTATGACATTGTAACCATTTAAAAACATTTATAGATCATTACCCTCCAAGACAAAAGCTAAAAATATAATAAATTTAATATAAATAATTTGCTATTAGTATTAAATCTGTAACTTCCTGCTTTATATGTAGATAACTTGGTTCCCAAGATCTTGAAAAGTCTTCACAAGAGTGTTTCTTTTAATAGATGTCAGTATATCACTCTACAGAGTCAGGCTATTTTTCTTCATATGAAATACACATTTTATAGACCCTTAGAAAAAGGAGAGGCTATAGTAGATCATGTGGCTCAGAACTCTGCCTCAGGTAAGTGAATATCCAAAAATTCCCAAACAGGTGGTAGTTATGTTTTCTTCTTGAAGAACTCTAGGGATAGCAAATTTTCTTTTCCCCAGTTGCTAAAATGAAGGGAGTTATCATCACCTTCATATTCAAGGTCTTTTGTGTATCTTGTTGAAATCGTTCAGCTTTCATAATGGTTTAGTTTTTGTTTTGATCATGTGTGGAAATTTCATGCTAAGGCTGTTTCATGATTTTCTTATGCTTTTATATAGACAAGTTGTTGCATGGCACCGACCTTATTGTGTAGATCTTGAAGAGAGTACCTTCTCACACCTCCGTTCTTTTCTTGAGAGATACTGTGATAAAATAAACAGTGAGATTCCCCCACTCCCTTTCCCTTCATCAAGGTATGTTATATACATGTATATTTGTTTGTATGTGCGCATGTGCACGCATGTCTAATAATTACTCATTTTGAGTTTTGACTTACTATTCTTTCTTCTTTGATTTTCCCCTCAGTTATATGAAATTTCTTTATAATCTCAAAAAGAGCTAACCTTAGGTCTTGTTGATAGTAACTTTTTAGGAGAGTTAATGATTTCACGAATCGTGTTTTAAAAATTATTGTTGGTCATAATTTGACAAAATTTTTAAAGCAAAAGTAAAATGTTACCCAAACTGGAAAGCGCATGCTTTTTTATGTTTCAGAAATTCACAGCATATTATTTGGTTTCAGGGAACACCACAATTTCCTCAAGTTGTGCCTGAAGCTGCTTTCAAATCACCTTGCTCTTGCACTTGCGGGAGGGGTAGCTACAAGTATTCTTGGGAGACAGGCAGGTCCACTTCGAAATTTGCTCTTCAGATTGATGGACTCAACGGTCCCAGATGAAATCCAAGAGGTAAGAGTATAAGATTCATGAATCTTTATTTCAAGCCTCATCTTTCCCTGAGGTTGTAGCTCATAAATTCAGCTATATATTGGAAAACTTCAATTGGATACCGGTAGTCTTTTTTCTACTCCTGTTTTCATGGTGAAAATAAATGTTTTTTGTTAACCCCTTCTTTAAGATACAGGTCAGATGTTATTTCTGAGAACTTTTTCTTTCTCTGCTCTCCTAACCTGTATATGTTTTTATTATATCACATTGTATTGTACTTGTCTATTTACAAATATGCCTATTTTTTTCCACCAGAAGATGAATTTTGAGGATCAGGACTTCGTTTCATTTTTTTTTTTATGGTAAAATATATATAATATAAAATTTACCATCTTAACCATTTTAAGTGTACAGTTCAGTGGTGTTAAATACATTGATAATATTATACAACCATCACCACTAACCATCTCCATTACTCTTTTCATCTTATAAAAGTTGAAATTCTATATTCATTAAACAATAACTCCCATTCTCCTCTCCCTCTAGCCCTTGGCATCCACCATTCTACTTTTTGTCTGTATGATTTTGACACTCTTAAGTATGTCATGTAACTGGAATCATGTACTGATTGACTTATTTTACTTAGTATAATTTTCTCAAAGGTCATTCGTATTGTAGCATATGGCAGTATTTTCATCCTTTTTAAGGCCAGATAATCTTCTGCTGTATGTATATACCACATTTTGCTCTCCCGCTCTTCCATTATTTTTATGACCTTGGATTAGGCACTGGTTCCTTAGATATGACAACCAAAGCACAAGCAACCAAAGAAAAAAAGAGGTAAATTGAATTTCATCAAGATTAAAAACATTTAGTCAATACTTTGGTGGTTACCTGAGGGTAAAGAGAGAGGGAGGTGGGAACGGAGGGAGGGGGAGCTAAATATATGATGATGGAAAGAAAGCTGACTTTGGGTGGTGAGCACATATTATAACACATAGACAAAGTACTGTAGAGTTGTATACCTGGAACCTATATAATTTTTACTAACCAGTATAATCCTAACAAATTTAACCATGGAAAAAAAACCATTTATGTTTCAAAGGACATTATCAAGAAAATGAAAGTACAATTCACAGAATGGGGTATGTGTAAATTATGTCTTATAAACTTTTAGCTTCCAAATATATATAAAGGATTCTTATAACTCAATAATGAAAAAAGAAAGCCGATTAAAAAAATGAGCAAATAGGGATGCCTAGAAGCTCAGCAGTTGAGTACTTGCCTTGCAGTTGTGAGGTCCAGGGTTTGAATCCTGGCACATGCAAACCCCATATGCTGAACTGTGATGCGACTGGTAATTATCAGGTTGTCTTGGCGGTGAAGGTTCTTGCCTCCCATACCCGGTTAGGTTTCCACCCAGCACTGCCCCACATCAGCCTGTGTGAAATGAAACCATGTCACAACTAAATGATGTACAACTATAGAGGTTGCTCTGGGCCCTCTCCCTTTATTGTTCTCTTTCTCCCTCCTGCCCTCCCTCCCTTTCAAAAAATAAAATCTTAAAAAAATGAAAAATGAATAAATATTTTGAGTATACATGTTTTGAAAGAAGATAAGTACACATGGCCAATACACACTTGAAATAATGTTCTACATCATTAGTCATTAGGGAAATGCAAATTAAAAGCACATAAGATAGTGCTTCATATCCACTAAATGGCTATAATCAAAAAGACTGACAATGACGAGCATTGGTGAAGATGTAGAAAAATTGGAACCCTCATAGATTTGCTGGTGGGAATGTAAAATGGTGCAGATGCTTTTGAAAACAAGCAATTCTTTAAATAGTTAAACAGAGTTACCGTGTAACAGTGCAGCTTCATACCTAGGTCTATCCTCAAGGAAATTGAAAATACATGTTCACACCAAAACGTGCACATGAATGTTTATATTAATATCAGTATTATTTATAAGAGCCTCAAAATGGAGACAGATGTCTGCCAACTAATGAATGGATGAACAAAATGTGGTGTCCATACAATGTAGTAGTATTTATCCATAAAAAAGAATGAAGTACTGACACATCCTACAACATGACTGAACCACGTAAACATGCTAAGTGAAAGAAGCTAAATACAACAGGCCACATATTGTGTGATTCCATATATATGAAATGTTCAGAGTATACAAATATACAGAAACAGAAAATAAATTAGTTGGTTGTTAGGAATTTGGGGGAGGGAGAAGTGGGGAGTGACTGCTAATGGGCACCGAGTTTCTTTTTAGGGTGATGAAAATGTTCTAAAATTAGTGGTGATGATGGCACAACTATAAATATACTAAAATCCAATGAATATTACATTTTCAAAAGGTAAATTTTATGACATGTGAATTACATCTCAACAAAGAAAAGCAAAAATGCTACAGTGATTTTTTTAGCTAGAGGGACATGTCCCTGAGATGCAAGGTATAAGAAGTATTAATATAACTTGGTGGTGAATGGGTACTTTGAGGATTTAATATTTATCAGGAATGAGGTAGTGTAATAGTTTTTAAAAAGTTGAAAAGTACTGGAATAAAATAAGGAAAGTAAACTTACTGTTAGCATTGTTCATTTATTCCTTGAGTCTCCTTGATAGCTACTCTGTCTTAGGAAAATCCCTAGGAGATGGATTCTCTTAAGATGTGTATAAAGTTGTTTCTGTTGAGGGCTACATTTTTTTTTTTTTTTTTTAAATATTTATTTATTTATTTTTATTGTTTTTTGACAGAGAGAGAGAGAGAGAGAGATACAGAGACAGAGGCAGAGAGAGAACTGAACTGGGGGAGCTCCCAGTTCAGCATATGGTTCCGCACGGGCCGGGGCCGGGATTCGATCCCTGGTCCCCGGTGCTGCAAAGCGAGCGCTTAACCCACTGAGCCATCCCAGCTTCCCCAGAGGGCTACATTTTTGTTCCTCTTTCCTAACTCCTGAAATTTCTAGTAGTTTATCTACTTGCAGCAATCACTGTTGCTGCTGTGTTTTCTTTCTTATTTAGTGCCTTATTTTGAAACTGTTGTAGACTTATGGAAAAGTTGCATAAATGGTAGAGTTTTCATGTATCTTTTACCTAACTTCCCCCAAAATAGTGGTCTTACATAACCACAGTACAATGATCAAAACCAGGAAACATTGGTTTAATACTATTAATTAAACTAAACACCTTATTAGAAATCTTATCATTTCCACTAATGTTCTTGTTTGTTTTAAGATCCTATTCGGGATCCCCTATGACATTTAATTGTTATTTCTTCTTAGTCTCCTGCACTCTAACAATTCCTCATTCTTTCTTTGTCTTTCATGACCTGGGCACTTCATGAGTACTGGTCAGTTATTCTCTTGAATAAATCTGCTACTTTCTCGTGATTGGACTGAGGTTATGCATTTTTGGCAAAATACCATGGGAACGATAATATGTCCTCAGTATATCATATCATAGGTTCATGATATTCATGTGTGTTATTACTGTAGATTTTGACCTTGGTCACTTGGTTAATAAAGGTGGTGGTGTCTGCTGGGTTTCAGCGTTCATCATTGCTTCTGAGAGTGGGTAGATAGAAAATATATCCTTTGAAAATATAGTCACACTTATGCTTGAGAATTGAATAGCTTCATGAATAGTTGAGGCATGGAACTCTAAATTGAAAAGCATTTTCTCTTAAGAATTGTGAAGTCATTTCCTTCTAGCTTTGTTGTTATTTATAAAATCAATGCTATTCAGAGTTTTGATCCTTTGCATGGAAATTTGTTTTTCTTTCTTGGATCCTATAGCAAGTTTACTTGTACTTTGTGTTCTCACATTTGAAAATGATACAAACTAATAAGGGTCTGATTTTATTCATTGTAGTGTGTTCTTGTGTAGATGCTTTTAATTTGGAAACTCACACCCTTCAGTTTTTAAAAAAAGTATCTTGAAATGTGTTGTTTTTCCTCTTCATTGTTTTCTATGTTTTCTCTCACTCTGGAATTCCTTATTATTGGGCTCCTAGACCTGAACTAGCCCTCTTGTGTTTTCTATCCTGCTTTCCACGTTTTTACCCTTTACTTTATGAGAAATTTAATTTTGTATTCTAACCCTTCAATTGTGCTTTTTAAAAATTTCTTCTGTCATATTTTTAATTTATAAGAACTGTTTTCGGGGAAGCCGGGATGGCTCAGTGGGCTAAGAGCTCACTTTGCAGCACCGGGGACTGAGGATCGAATCCTGGCTCCGGCCCGTGCGGATCCATGTGCTGAACTGGGGAGTTCCCCCAGTTCAGTTCTCTCTCTGTCTCTGTATCTCTCTCTCTCTCTCCCTCTCTCTGTCAAAAACAATAAAAAAAGAAAAAAGGACTGTTTTCTAAATCTTTGAGTATTTCTTTTTCTAGTTCAACACCCTCATTTTACTGGTAAAGAAGCGATGACACAGAGAAATTATGGTCATAGACAATGCAGTTTTCTTTATGCTGGGTTCTCACTACCTTCCTGTGCTTCTCTTTGGCTGAGTCCTGCTCATTTTTTAATTCTTAATTTAAATGCCTGGTTTTTAGGAAGGTCTTCCATGAGCCCATAATTCATGTTAATTACCTTTTCGTATGTGTGCTGACTTAAATTTATACTTCCTTTTAATTTCCTGTCTGACTCCTTTCACACTTAAAATTACTTGCTCAGGCTCTCTCTTCCCCACTCGACAAGGGATGTTCAATATTTTGATTTCCCTGGGCCACATTGGATGAAAAAGAATTGTCTTGGGCCACACATAAAATACACTAGTGATAGCTGATGAACTAAAAAATAATATCGCAAAAAAAAAAAAAATCTCATCATGTTTTAAGAAAGTTTATGAATTTATGTTGGGCTGCAGTCAAAGCTGACCTGGGCCGCATGTGGCTAGTGGACCACGGGTTTGACAAGCTTGTACTAGACTATATGCTCACAGTAGCCAGGCTTTTGTGAGTGTTGTTCATTTCTGCAATCATATCACTATGCAGAGAGCCTTTCCAGGTCCAATGCTATAGATTCAACACTAAATATTTGTTGGGTGATGATTATCTATTTAGTGGCAAATCCAAAATATGTATTCTGGCCTTTTAAAAAATATCTAAAAAAGGACTTGCATACTTTCCTTTTTCACATGCCACCTTTATTTAGACTTTCATGATCCTGATAGTGGATTTATCTTTTTATTTTTTAAAGAGATAAGAACCAGGCTAATAAATCTACTTTTATTTTTTGATAATAGGTGGTAATTGAAACTCTGTCAGTGGGAGCAACCATGCTGTTACCTCCATTACGAGAACGTATGGAATTACTTCATTCTCTTTTACCCCAAGGACCTGATAGGTGGGAAAGCTTATCTAAAGGACAGGTAAGACTTTGCATGGTATCTAAGTAAACCAATAATCAATCAATCAATCTCTCTTTCTTACATACACATACATACACAATAGAGAGGAAAATAAAGCTAGTTGATTGCCTCATGTTCATGAAATAATACTTAACTTGATGGGTCTGGTAAATCCCAGTACAGTAGACTCTCAGTTAAGTGGCACCCATGGGGATTGGTAGATGACAGGTAAATGTAAGTAGACTCTCCATTAACTGGAACTAAAGCGACTGGAATTCTTTAAGCAAATGCCCAAATCTCAAGCCACTGGCAACATCATTTTGCTGGTGGCTTGAGGGTGCTGGTTGCTTGAGTTCCAGTTAATGAAGTGCCTGCTGTATTTAACATTTTCTGCTGGAAGTGTGCCCAGGTTTTTCATGAAGATGAAGTAAATGATACTTTATTAAATGACTTGTAGCTAATTATTAAAATGGTAACTAATTTTTACTGTGTTGCTTATATTGTCAAACCAGTGACCCTTTAGTTTATTTGTAATGTACTGAGTTGAAATTGAGGACATGTACTGTTGTTGGTTCCATGCCTAGAACTTTGTTTGAAATTGCTTACATATTAATAAAAAGTAAAAGAAGATGACTAATGAAAAAGTATACGATGATATAACTATGCTTATTATTTCCATTTTAATATGTTCTGTACATTAAAATAAGTATATTTTGTGTAATCAAATAGATCAGTCGTGGCAGAGTTATAGATTTGAGGGAAAAAGTGATACCTATTGGTAATATAATATCCATAGATGCCTTTCAATGAGTATTTTGCATTAATTTAGATTTCAGTGACTTATTTTAAACATTAGAATAAATAGTTTCATTGGTAATCTGTAGAAGAATGGATAGTGTAATTTATCTGTTGAAATTTTCTACTCTCAGTGTACTTACAGTGCTAAAGTCGTTAAATAGAGTATGCCATTCTAGCTTTTGAGTTTTAGGTATTATAATAAAGGATACAATAAAACTATGTTATGTTTTCTCAAATGGTATTAATGGTATAGTTTTTCTTTTGATTACACACTTGCTAAAAGATTATTGTTCATCAGGGTATTAAGTAGGTTAGTTATCATTATTAGTATAGTATTTTCTGTGAAAATTTTTTTCTTTCCTAGTGCATTTTAAGCTTATTATTTATTTGTTTCTGTTTCATCGATGGAAATCATTTTCTTTAGAGAATGCAACTGGATATCATTCTGACAAGTTTGCAAGATCATACGCATGTAGCCTCCTTACTTGGCTATAGCTCACCCTCTGATGCTGCTGATCTCTCTTCTGTGTGTACTGGCTACGGAAGCCTCTCAGATCAACCCTACGGCACTCAGAGCTGTCATCCAGACACCCATCTGGCTGAAATTTTGATGAAGACTCTCTTAAGAAATTTAGGATTTTATACAGTAAGTTGCTGTTTTTCTTTGTAGTAAAAAAAAAAAAAGGAATAATACTCAGAGATGTATTTTTTTTGAAAGGGGAAGAGATAGCTTTAGGGCAAGATATTTTTACATTTAAACACTAGTGAAATAAGTAAAACTCTAGATTCCACTCCATCGAAAAGGAAAAGCATGTCAGGTCTTCTGAAATATTGTGGGTGCCAAGTGACTTATAATTGAGAATACCCAAGAGATTTAATTTAGAATTTTACCAAAATTTTCTGATGTCAGTGTGTAAGAATAAACAGATATAGTCAACAGCATTTTGCAAGAGAAGAATAATGAGGAAGGGTATAATAATGAAGATAGACCTAGCCAGATATAATCTTAAAATTGCACAGTGTGGTTGGTACTAAGAATAGGCTGGCTAATAAGACAGAAGACACTATAGCTTTCCCTGTATTAAGATGCCATTAATTCTTACTGTGTGGTGTTTCTTAGATCCATCTCTTTGTTTCTTTCCATTTTTTATGGGTTCTAATTCAGGCCATCATAATCTAATGCTAATAGCAGTGTTGTAGCTGTTTACACTGTTGCTGGTCTCTTCCCAGCATCTTACTGGACTAACCTTGTATTAAATAACCTCATTGTATTAAATTAAAACTTTCTTAGACCCTTCATCATTTGACTTACACACCACTTTTATCTAAGCTCATGCACATGGCATACGTGTCTCCTGCTTGTTCTTCCTATCAATCTGTGACTTCTTTAAGACTTCATTAGTTTAGGAAGGCTTGCCCCAGTAACCCCATCTAACAATGTAATTATAACTGAATACCTTTTAGCAATTTTTAGCATCAAAATGTACCGTGCAACTCAACTTCAAGTTGTTTGTACCGTATATCATTTCATATTGTCAGATAAGTATATTCTTTTTTTCTGTACAAACCTTAATGTTCTGTTCTACCCATATTAAAAGGTTTTTGACTAAGTCAGAGTGACAGTTGTCCCTATAGAATTATTTTCTCTCAGATTTAAGAATTTAAGTTTGATCTGATGTTTGCCTACAAATGGAACAGTGTTATGGTATATCCCACTTATTGACTGAAAATTTTTTCTTAACTTTTTAGTAATAGTTAATTAGTAATTAACTAATTACTAATTACTAGTAGTTAATTAGTAATTAACTAATTAAAAGTTAATTTCTTAACTTTTAAGTAATATTTATGCTGAATGAAAGTAACGCTTTTATTATGTCATTAGGGCAGAACTATATATATATATACATATATACATTTGTACACACACACACATATATAATGTAAATGACAATAAAATACTAATTCCTTTTGAGCTAAAAGCATAAATTATTGTTTCTTTCTGATATGATTTAAATCAAAGTTGTCATGTTTCAAGATTTTAAAATAATAGTGCTTACCTTAGTCCATTTGGGCTGCTGTAACAGAATACCTTGGACCAGGTGGCTTATAAACAGTACCAATTTATTTCTCAGTTATGAAGGTGGGAAGTCCAAGATTAAAGTGCTGGCAGATTCAGTGGTACCTGCTTCTTGTTTCATAGACAGCTGTCTTCTTGCTATGTCCTCAAACAAGGGAGCCTTCTGTGGTTTCTTTTATAAGAGCACTAATCCTATTCATGAGGATTCTGTTCTCATGACCTTTTGCTTCACAAAGGTCCTACTTCCAAATACTACTACATTGGGGGGATTAAGTTTAAACATACGAATTTTGAGGGGACACAAACATTCAGTCACTACAGTAATGCAAATTATTTGGTAGCTTATAATGGTGCTTATATAGCAAGGGCCTTAAAATGTTCAGAGATTCTCTCTTGCATTTGTAAACATAGACCATATTTTATGTATAAAGCTGTTCATATCATTATAAGAAATAATAACTAAGAATTTGGAAACAACTAAAATATCTAAAAAATAGGGGACCGGTTAAGTAAATTATAGTATGCTCAGTGTAATATTGCATGACTCAAGTTTTATATACACATGGCTTATGAAAATACAGAAAATATTTGTGAATTTGTTGGAAAAGAGAAGAGTAGAAATAGAATAATCAGGGGATGCCATGATGGCTCAGCTGGCTGAGTGCTCGCTTTGCAGCTCTGGGGTCTGCTGCTTCTGTCGAAAACAATAAAATAAATCTTGAAAAATATAGAATAAGTAGTATTATGAAAAAGTTAATAAAAAATCAGGAAAGATATATGCCCCCAAAAGTTAATGATTTTCTTTGGGTTGTTGGCTAAGTGTTGATTTTTAACATTTTTTAAAATACAGTTTTGGGGATGCTGGAATGGCTCAGTGGGTTGAGTGCTCATTTGCAGTCCTGGGGGGTCTGAGGATCAAATTCCAACCCTAGTCCTTGTGGACCTGTATGCCTAACTGGGGTGTGCCCCCAGTTTGGTTCTCACTGGGGCAAGACCCCCGGCCTGATTCTTGCCCTGTGCAACCCCTGCCCCATCTGTGGAATGAAACCATGTAGAAAACTAATGATGTGCAACTATGGAGACTGTTTTGGGCCCTCTCCCTTCTCTCTGTCTCTCTCTGTCTTGCTCTGTCAGACACAATAAAAATAAATCTTTTTTTTTTTTTTCTTTTAATTTTTTTAAATATTATTATATTTTATTGTTAAATTTAATGGGGTGACATTGGTTGGTAACAATTAGATACTTTCCCGATGTACAACTCCACATCACATCACCCATGCATCGCATTATGTGCCCAGCTCCCAGAATCAGGTCCCCCTCCAACACCATATATCTGGTGCCCACTCCCCCCTCCCCCCACAAATCTCCCTCCCCCCTCCTCCCTCCTCTCCAGGTAAACATCAAACCATTGAGTGTGTCCATAATGCTGGTGCCCTCTCCCACCTCCCCTCCTTTTCTCCCTCCCCCTTTCTGCCCTTCCCTCAGGCAATCACCAAGTTATTGAGTGTGTCCATAGGTCTCTGTGTCTTTGTAACTTTCAGTTTTATA